>VCRD01005477.1:4720-19609 GCA_006783055.1 Trinorchestia longiramus
CCTCGTATCAGCTATTTTACATCCGTAAGCGACCACCACCGGAACGAGCGCTCGTCTTGTGTCTGCTGAAACCATAACGGTCGTTTCCTCAGTTTAACTTCCATACGCGGCTTCATAGCAGAAGGGGTCTTTCAAACACACTGGCTACAAGCAAGCGCTCAGCCGCTTAAGCACTGAAATATTCAAACACTCAAATGCGCAAATACTTCAGTACAGAAGTATGCAACGTCAAAACGTAGATAAAACTAGAGAAAAGAAATGAGTCAACTCTATAATTGTGCAACCTAAAACTATAGTCGTACGTCTATTCTATATGTCCGCTTCATGTTTGATTCATAAAACCACAGGACTCCATATGTGTCTCTTTCTAATAGGTGTAACAAGATTTTGCTTAAGTCAACTAGTCGTCAATACAACTTGATGAGCGGAACAGTCTGTTTTGGTGCTTGTACTGACTAATTTCAAGCTTTTTATGCAGTATGTTCGACATTGTTCATATGGAAACATAGCTCACCTACCAAGTTTCTGAAAAACTTCTGATACTTCAGGAGCTTTTCTCTCATGGATTTCCTCAGTTCAGGATTGGTAGCTGTTACTGGGCCGTCATGGTCAGATCGAGTTTTCAATTCACAATGGTCATCATTCCTATGTAATGTTTTCTTTCTTGAAAACGTGTAGAACATTTCCTCAACAAAAAAATGTATGACACTTCTTCATTTTTCTTTTCAGCGAAAGATGGTGCATGATCATGCATACTTGCAATCTGATGTAATAGCATTAATTGTTCCTTTGTACTGTTGCTTTTGATTAAATTTTCTAAAACACTATGACCCGCCATAAAACTTTTGAACAGTTCAGTCTTAGTGGTGACCGTGTTCCATACAATGTTTGGTCCAGTAGGACAACTGTTTTCGTGAATACGTTGACGAATGTTATGATTTCACAGAGAGAAAACCAGCTTTAACTTTTTCCTATCCCGATTTTAACCTTTTTTATAGTGCGATGTTACTTGAATTAGAGCCTATGCTTGCATTGAGAGGGACGTAGAAGATTCAATTTATTGCTGAGATATCTATGCAAAATAAAAGTTTTACATTTTTAATTTTACCCTTTTTTGTGCCAAAGTTTGTTCCAACTTTAAAATTTTCTTTTTTACTACCAGAAGTGTTTGTGTGTAATATTTACAAAACCTGAGACTGAACAGTGGAAATATTCAAAATCTGTTTTGAAAATCGTTTTCCATGGTAGTTCGGAGGCACATACACACATGGTGGGTTTGGGTATGATCCGAAAAATTACTTACAGGATCACAAAAACTTTTTCATTCGTAATTATTTTTGAGCTACTTATTTTAATTCTAGTTTGTTCTTCTGCAGCTAGAACATACTCCGCCTCTCATATTCTCCTAACGCTTTTCTCCCAGCAGCAGTATACAGCAACTGCCATGAAGGAGGTAGTGCTCTGCGCTGGAGCCATCCACACGCCCAAGCTACTCATGTTGTCAGGGATCGGACCTCCCAGAGTTCTCACTCAACTTGGGGTTAGTCTAAGAATCATAGAGGCCACTCATATAAGTAGATCATGTTCGAACTAGGTCCTTCAAATAGTTTATTTGACCAGATTTTCGTTGGTCATATGGTTTCTTGCGAGGCTTCAGTGAATATGATTGATTTGAAACAATAAAAAAGTGTGTTCTAATTGAACCAGCAGCAGATGCTTAAGAGTAATTCAAATTGATTGCAGGTAGTTGTTTTACGTTCATTAATCAATTTTCAATAAATGAGCATCAATTCAGGTTGTAATGAACGCGTGGTTTGAGGCTTTCTCACTTTTCAAAAACTTTTTAATTGATGCCCGCAAAAACAGAGGAGTAAAAAATGTTTGAAACGCTTGAAAAAAATCAAATAAGTCACCACAATGATAGTTATTTTCAGCTTGGCCATTAAGTAATAAGGAAATTACACAAACGATTGAAAAATACTGCAGAATGTAACTGTCTATTTGACCAATCACATATTGTCCAGATATTATTCAGCGTAAAGTTTGTTTTTATCATTAACTGTTTTGTCCTATGTTTTTGCTTGCACTTAAAATTGTCACATTTCATATCGTATTGAAAAGTGATACACTCTGTAAGGAATAGTAATATGTTCAAACTTCAGGAGGAATACTGCAATATGTGTGTACACCGGTAGGAAAATACTAGAACTACTCGTGTTGTTTTTAAAAATTCGATAACCATATATATAACATAATTTGATTTTTTAATAGGTTTTTTCGGTATGACCAACACGAGTTCACATAAACCTAAAAAAATGTAACACGAACGTTCATGTCTAACGTAAAATTTAAAAGCAATGCTAAAAGGAAAATACGTAGTTTTTATGGGCATTTGATTTATGATTTATGAGTATTCATTCAAAGTTTTGTGATATATTTATTCATGTTTTAAATGTAAATCATTTACAACATGAGTAATAATTATCAATCCTAATATACTGGTATCTCAGTTTTCAAAAATTCATGATTTTTAGGTTAACTGTCGTTTTAAAATATTCTTTCACAATTTTGAAAATTTACTCATGAAAATGGCAACATTGAAATAAATCGTTCCGCACACAAATACGAATCGGATGATCATTTGTTAATTCAGACAATCATACCCGAGGCGAAGGAAATTTATTTCAACTCAGAAGCATAAGTGTCTTAAAGAATGTAGCTGCCATAAAGTTAAAAAGGCTATTTGAGCAGCTGAACGTCTCTATAAGTTCTGATAACTTGGCATAAACAACAGGAAGTATCGTAATACAGTGGTACCTTGAGATACAAATTTAATCCGTTCCACGATCTCATTCATAAGTCAAGTTATTAGTATGTCAAATCGATTTTTCCCATTTAAAATAAATGAAAACAATTAATCCGTTCCAACCCTCCCAAAATCCGTTAAACCTACTGTAAGATAGAGTTTGTATTTAATATTGTATGTATTATAATGAACTAATTTGAGGTTTCCCGAGTGGTACGAGTAAAGGTTTCACATTGCAATCGCCACTTACGTTCGCACGCAGAGCTAGGGTTAAACGATCTTTTACTGGCTTATGGCCTGGCAGTTGCTTCTCCTCTGGCGTTAAGAATGTTCTTTTTGGCTTTTTTCCAGAAAAGTTTCGTTTCATCACAAGTAAACACTTCCTGTGCAACGTAACCTTTCCGAGAAATAAGGCGGTCAAGTTTCTCGACAAAATCTGCTTGCATATGTCCTTTCCGAGTAACCTGCCATCTATCGAACGCGAGGTTTCATCACGTTTTGTCATTCGTACCTCAAAAAACATTCGTTTTTTAGGCAGAAATCTGAACTGAATGACCATTTGTACGTCAAATAATTCGTAATTTAGGACATTCGAATGTCGAGGTACCAACATTCAGCAACAACCCAATGACGAATGGGCTGCAAAGCATTTGATGGAAGAGCACCTCTAATAATTCCAATAGATTCATGTCAAAAAATAAGCATTGAACACAGTTGCATGTTTTTACGGTACAGACACTTGATCACAGGAAAAATTACCTCTGCATAAGGAAATTAAAAAATGACATTTTCTTTCAATGCAATGTTACATATGAATACATGTATTTTACCGAACAGAGGACTGATTTAATTCCAGAATATATTCAGAAGAATGCTCTAAATCCTTCACAGCACCTACGAGCAGGTAGCATTTAATTCACAGTGAAGTTCCATATTGGCACAATTGTCATTACCTAAAACGTTGACTTCTTTAGCGGCTACCTTTCTTTAAGAAGTTGATATCAAAATGTTTAAATCCCAATTTTAAAGTAGTATAATTGAAATGTTTTTTTCTTTTAAACTTACTATCGTGTATTTATATAATTTTCTTTTTACTTAATTACATATGTACTTCCCTATTCTCGTCAGATTAAGGTAGTGTCCCCGCTACCAGGCGTCGGCCAAAACCTTCAGAATCATTTCAGAGTGCCGGTGTCGTGGCTGCTACGGAAGGGGGTAACAACGTCACTCCCTGATCTACTAGCACCGAACTCGTTAGCAATGTACATCTCACATCAACAAGGTAACATAACGATTTCGAACATGACATTATATTAAACTTCAGGGCAGTTTCCTGACTTAGCTTGGAAAGTACTAAAATCCGAAAAATTTGTAAAGATTCTACAAACTTTGGGTTGGAAAGCAGGCAGGTGGTATTTTGTAGTAGCGACAAAGTTTGCAGTGCGGGCTTTTACACAATAGTCAGTGAATAATGTTACACATTAACTGCATTAGTCAGAGCTTATAAAAAAGTAATTCAAATAATTATACCCTACGTAGTGAGTTTCTCACTGTTTCATGGGGTGACATAAAAGTTCTAGCACATGTATTGTTTTATGCATATAAATCTGTACATAATTGCAAAAATTACCTGAAAAGTAATGCCTAGGGTAGCACAATCTAAAGACATAATGCATGCAAATATTTGTTCAACATCCTTCTTGTTTTTTGCAAATTCTATCAATCTCTTCAGGAATGCAATCATAGTGATGTCTCGTATATCACTCTTCAGTCCCAGCCCTCAATCCTCTTTTAACTCCGAACACAAACAATGAATATCTTTATCTTTTATCTTACTCGGAGTGAGCACCTGAAGGAATAAGGGACCGTGGAGGGGCCCTACGGGAGAAAAGGCAATTAAAGCCAGGATGAATTTAATAGTTTGTATTTAGGCATTTGAATATTCTGCTCGTTACTGTTCCTCCTTCCTTCACCGCGCACGTCTTAACGTCGAGTACTGGCGTACTGACATCTTGCCGGTAGTGCGCTTGGACGTTTAGAGTTGGAGCGTGTCGAGTTCTTATTAATGCATAGGTGCTTGAACCTTGAAAAGTTGGAGGTGCTGCAGAATAGGGTAGGGCGTTTGGCATTAGGAGCTCCGAAATGGACGGCTGCAGAAGCCCTTAGAGGGGACCTAGGGTGGAGTCTGTTTTCTGAAAGAATGGTGAAGGCTGTGTTGANCGTCCAGGGCAATCATACGTTCAGCTCATCTGCAGGGTTAGTTTTACTCAATGTATCCATGAATAATTTACATATAATTTACTTAGAAATCCAGCATTCCATTAAGAATATAAAAACCGAAAAACTTTAAAATTTGAATTGAAAAGATTTCAAAAATTTTTATAAGTAGAGATGATAAAATGTTAAATTCATAGATATTTAGAACATTTTTCATTAAATAACTACTCTACCTCTAGTGAGGGTGCCTACACTAACACCTGCACTGTAGCTCGTGACTGCAATGACTGCAGGGTCAGTACCACTCGATATTGCTGGGATAAACTGTCTTGTAAACCATCATGGTGATGGGAAATGAATATATTAATATATTCAATTTGAATATTTCGAGCTTTTCAGAGACAAGTTGTTCCAGGGATAAAAATATCAATCATAAAATAAATGAGTAAAACGAGAGACCAACAAAATATGACAAGATGTAGAGCATACAATTTAACGATCAGCCCTTTTATGAGGGTCTCCAAACTGTAAATTATACAGTAAAAAGAGGGCATTATTTAGGTCTATGTGTTTCAATGAATTTTACCAAATGATATAGAAGCAATGTGAACATTACACATTTTTATCATGGTATTCTTTGTTAAGTTAAACTACTTCACCTTTATGGAAATACAATGATATACACTCGACATTAATGCCATTACTGCATAATATGCAGCGACGAAATACAAATCAATATAAATTCCATCTGTCGTAGAAGTACGTTCATAAATGTTGAGGAAAATTTTGCTGAAAACAAAAATTAACTCAAATATGAGTGATTTTTATAAAAAAATTTTGTAAGTTAGCATGACACGACAGTATTCTGGGCTATAGAAGGAAAGACTATTGAAGGAAAGTAAAACTAATGCTTGAGTTGCTTTAGCTGGTGGCAAATGTGAAAATAAGAAAAAACGAGTTAGGCTTTGAATAAAGCTCGTCGTACCATAACATTATTAAACTCAATTATTTTTTGAAAAACTTGTTCATAGCGATGAATTAAAAGTTGTGTATAGATTCTTTATTTTGGCCTTAGATAGATTCTTTATTTTGACGTGTGCATATTAAACTACCAGCGACTATTCTTGCAAGATGTGATACGTTGAAGTAATGGGTATTATTTCTCTCTTTTGGTTTGTTCAGGAAGCATTTGATGATTTGATTTATATATATTGTATTTTTTGTTTACTCCTGCCCAACCAATTTTTTAATGTGAATGAGCTGAGGATCATGATTTCCAATATAGGAATTTTCACACAATTTCTTTTGCATCTCTTTCAACAATGCTCTTGAACAATCAGTGTCTCCTATCGTCTTTTTATCATACATATTCCCACAACCAAAGTTTAATTTAGAGGTGTGAAAATTGGTCACTTCTATCGTGGAGAAAAATAAAGTCGCTGTCTCAATTAGAGCGGCTTTTATTCGAAATGTCAGTATGTATGACCACAAACGAAGTAAAATACAAAAAATGGATGCATTAATTGATTGAATGCAGCGTTTGCTCTACTCACCAAGTCTGGCTGCTCCGGCAGAAGTGCTTTCATGGACTCTGTATCCATGATACGTAAGGCCTGCTGTATCGCTGCACAACCAGGGAAAAAAAGCAAGCTTTTAGTTTACTTCAATACAAGCTTTCAATTTCAGTAGACTTACACGTGAAAAAAACTTAGGTTTTTTTTTCATAGTGTCTGACTTAGTTGGTATCCACAACATAATGCCAAAAATGCATGTATTAAAAACATGAAAAATGTAAGATTTTAATAATTTCATTTAAAATACGTGAATATCTGCATGATCAATCTTTACAATCAGCAACATATAGATTGAAATAACTTACATATGCTGTCAGTATAGTAATGTGACAGTAATTCAGTTACTGTGTCCATAATACATGGTAACTAAAAGTAAACATTTTATTTCAGCTACTTTGTAATGGCTCGTTAATCCCTCCTATCTTATTTAGCGTTAGAAAGAGCAGGATATACCTGATATCCAGTGGGGGAAAAATAATACAACACGTTATTAAATTGCCAGATTGCACATTTATAAACCACGTACAATTACGAAAATTGGACTATATCTAAACAATACTATAAAAAGGTAAATAATGTATCTAAAACCGACAAATATTTAATATAAAAAATATATAGGAGCGTGTATAATAAAAACGCGAACAAAAATTTACAATACCCGACTTTTTCTCGATATTATGCATGAAAATTATTGCAGGATTATATCAGAATGTTCTAATACATTCTATTATTTGGCAGCCAAACTTTCGTCAGCATTTATCTCCAATAACGTGTCAATGATACCGCAGCTCTCGTTCTGAAAGGTCGTAACCATGGGTAAGAATAAGGACATCAGCCAAGATCTTCGCTAACGTATTGTGGAGCTCCATAATGAAGGTTTGGGATATTAGAAGATAAGTGCCCAACTGTGTGTTCCTATAGCCTCGGCTGGAACTATAATAGTACGTAGGTGGAAATGCCAGAACACGACTCTCAGCAGGCCTCGAACTGGCCGTGAACGGAAGATTAACGACCGTGCTGCTCGTAAATTCGTCCGAACATTAGTACAAAGGCCTCAAACTACTCGTAAAGATTTGAAGGATGATCTCAAGGCATCTGAGATTGAAGCCAGCAAACACACGATCAGCAGGACACTAGACCGTTAAGGTATCCGCTCCCGCACCCTTCGTAGGACACTTCTTTTCCAAACGTCACGTTAAGGCCAGGCTGATGTATGGTAACGACCATTTAAACAAACCAGCAGCGTTTTGGAACTCAGTATTGTGGTCAGATGAAAATAAAATCGAACTATTTGGGAACAACAGCACAAACCATGTTTAGAGGCAACAAAATGAAGAGTATTAACCAAAGTGCACCATACCCACTGTTAAGTTTGCCAGTGGCTCAATCCTGGTGTGGTGGATGTTTTAGCTCATCAGGGGTAGGTAAACTTCACATCATTGAAGGGACCATGAATGGCAGGAAATATCGTCAAATATTGGAAGAGCAACTCTTACCTTCAGCTCGTTTGTTAAAATGGAAACGTGGTTGGAAATCCCAACAAGACAACGGTTCAAAGCATACTGCAAATGAAATCAAAGAATGGTTGAGGATGAAGAAGATAAACATTTTAGAATGGCCAAGTCAATCCCCGGACATGAATCCGATCGAAAACTTGTGGAGATTGAAATTGGAGATTCAGAAAAGAGGTCCCAGTAATATCACTGAACTCAAAGAAATTTGCATTGAAGAATGGAATAAGATTACGCCTGAAACTTGTAAAAGGTAGTGAACTACTATGTATAAACGTCTCGAAGCCATAATTAGTAATAAGGGCTATGCAACGAAGTATTAATATATGTATATATTGAAATGTGTTGTAAACTTTTGTTCACGTATTTATTATACATGTTCATACATATTTTTCCTTTTATATATTTTTGGGTTTTAGATATATTATTAACCTTTTTATACTATTGATTATACATAGTCCAATTTTTGTAATTGTACGTGGTCTATAAATGTTCAATTTGTCGATTTAATCAACGTGTTGTTTTATTTTGCCCCCACTGTATGATTCAATGAGTGAATACGCAACAAATATTATAGTATAGTTTACACAGTATAGATTAGATAAAAAATAAGCAACTGACTGCCTATGCATAAACTAAATACAATTAAATTACGGTAGAAATTTGAAGCTGGGAATCAAAAACCCCCCAAAGAAGATAATTTCACTTACTATTTAGTGCTGTTGGTCCTGGAAAGATATCTTTTAACCCAATATGCAAGTATTTTGTGCACGAAACTGTAATTCATTCAATTCTGGCGAAAATTATTGGATAAATTTACTGAAAAACATTTGCCTGAGTGTTTTCTAATAGTCAAAATTAGGTATTGTAATATACACCTTTTATGCATATAGATACATAGGTACATTATATACCATGAAATTATTTTACATGATTACATGTAGGAAATCTGATCACATGTTCCTAATATTTTATTTAAAATATTGCGACGGTTAATCACAAGTGTCTAGAGAAATAAACAACGTTATCTACTCCTCTAACATAGGCCATCTAATTGATAATTGATGATGCTCATGGTCATCGATCTACGGAAAAAATATTAAGTCCTGTTTACATGCAATTAATATTCAGTTATACATTTTGCGAGGATCCCACCAGGATTCTCCCACGCTCTCTGCACCGTGCGTGGGTGCATTCTCTCCTGCCCGGCCATTGTTCTCAGCCTCTGAATTGATAAGAACTCAAGAGGAACGAGTTCACCTCTAGTGAAGTGGTTCAATAATTAAACCGTCGTATGAAGATATGAAGTATTTTCCGTTGTATGTTTGCTCTCACACAGTGGCAACTCTGGATTTCACTGGGTTTTTAACGCCTAATGGTATATCAAGAAAGTATTCCTGATTACACAGGCTTGCCATCAATACTTTGTCTAGAAACTGCATTGCAACTTCTGTAGATTTCCAAGCCGATCGTTCAACATCGTCCATTATGGTTTAACACATATTGTCTCTCATGAATTTTCGATTGTCAGGACTGACAAAAACTTATTTTAGCTGCAATTCTGACAAGAAGAAACTTGCTTGCTATGTACTTGAAAGTGTCGTGACTAGAAGACTTGAGTAATTTGTTTGAATCCACCGAATATTCGAAGTTTATATTTTAATATCACTTATTATAAGATTCCTGCTTGGTCACATTTTTTCTGAGTTGAGTGCTTGTCTTCATCACGACAGTCATATTGGCAAAGAAAATAAGGGTAGTTGGTGAAACCATTCGCTGACGAAAGATCAGAGAGATCACTCTCAGATCACCACAGGTGCTCCATTCGTATTCTTCATCAAGTTTAGTCAGGATAAAGACTAAACCATTATTGCTCTCTGTCAAATGAATTCAATGTCCACCCGTATTGAAGTATGTTGCCGGTGTAAATCAAATCAGCTGTGAGACCTCTTTTTGATCAGTTTAGATTAATTCTAATCTTTCAACTTATGCTAAATTCGAAAATTTACTTCAAACTAAAACATCAGAGGAGAATACGAGTTCCCTGTCATAAGAGAAGTAAAATATAAAAGCTTCTTATCGGTTTCGACGCCAAGAGAAAAAGTTCCAGGGACCAAAAACTGTTTACGCTGGAGTTTACACCCTAGCACAAGAACTGACTCTTTCGAAAGGGTTTGGTCTCTCATTAAGCAGTTGAATTCTGATTTAGAAATTAAGTGGAGTTCAATGTAATCATCAACTTGAGACAAATTATCATTACAATTATCATCTGACTCGCACCCTGACGCTGCAGGCACATCGACATGCTTTCTTGGAGACACAGGTTTAAGAATGGCACGTCTGTGAGGCAAATAACTCAATGTAAATTTCAAGTTCGGGTACACGCTTTCTCCATGATTTTACTTCTCTACGTTACACGAACAAAAGGAGCAGTTGTTGTTGTTGTTGTTTTGTGTCTTCCTTCTTATAATAAGCACCCCGAACGAGAAGACTATATTTTACCCTAACAACAAATGTAAAGTCTTTCTACGCAGCTTGATGACACTCGATGTGGAATCATATGAATTGCCTTGGTCGCTAATCCATACACCAAGTATGCAAAATACACTTTCAAACCAAGTCTAAGATCCTCCGCTGTTTCATTTTCACTTCTAATTCGCTGCAGACTTGGTAAAACCTGCCAGGCGGATTGATACGATATCGTTAATTAAGCCATGACATTCATAACAGTAAACACTTGAAACGAATTGTATTGAAATGCATACTTAAGTTTATGTGTCATAAAACATTATAGTTAAATACAGGCCGATAAACTTATAATTCCCCTACCAGATAGAAAGTTGCGACTCATCGAAACTGTGAGTGTTCGCACTTTTCGATTAGTTTTACGAATATCGGTGTCCAAAGATACACATGAACACTTCTCTGAAAAAAAAATAACTCATATCAACTCGAACCTGTGTTATTTATTTAAATCATGCATATAACCTTTAACTTGTAGAGCGAGGTCGCGGTGATCATCGTAGAAGTTGCTGTCAACGATAGGGGGATCTTGGGGGTCGGCGGACTTAAGGGTTATTGACCCTCTGCTGTACGGACGAGTCAGCATCGTGTGGATCGACATACCCTCCCGAAATTGTAGAGGCCCCAAAATCTCATCGAAAACCTGAACAACACCAAAGAAAAGACAAACATATGTAAAATACTGATAATATGCACTACATACTAATATTTATTAACAAACGGCAAAGAAACGTGCAAGAAATGTTGGTCTAATGAGGTGCAAGATGATCGTTCATGTACGAAGCGTTGAATTGAAGTTTGATAGTTAAAATTTGTGTATCTTTGTAGTAATATAGTAAAAGAGCGCTCTAGCGTGATTCTCATGTAGGTATAAAACTCCCACTTGGGATTGAAATATTTCGAATAGTTTAAAAAGTGGAATTAAAAAAAATCTATGTCTAAACTTTCCAAAAAAGAGTAGAAATGTTCACATTAGATGAAAAATTTACTCATCCACATTGGGAGTACAGCATTTCAATTCCTAGTTTGGGATCACTTAAACATATTCGAAGTAAATTGTTATAGAATTATTGTTCTGAATTTAGTTCCTAATGTGTGAGTTCTCCCGCAAAAACAGTTAATTCAAAGAAAACAGACCAGAGAGGGAATTAGCTTACCCCTTTGAATAGTTTTTTGTGGGTTACGTAACCAGTTTTATTAGCAGCTTTTCCAACTTTGAGCTGAGGTACGAGTTCGAATTCCCACACTGTTTTTCTGTTATTTCTTCGGTTTTTATGTTATGTTCACTAGATCACTAGGGAAATGTAAGTTGATAACTAAAACAACCCTCTGCAAACATTACGTAAATCGCAATTTATGAGGGTTATTTCACTCAGCACCTCTTCTGATGAACTCAGTGCATTTTGGAAAAGTCTCCAGTGTCATCATGAACTGCTGTTCGATTGTTAGACACTGATTGACGTACCTTATTTTATATTCAAACACCAGCTTTACTTCCGTCTTTTCATGTGATTGAACAAGCTTACAAATGATATATTAGGGCTTATACGCGTTAGAAGTCTGACTTTAGCTCAAGCTGGTGAGGTGATTCATTACGGAGCGCACACGCGTCCTTCCATGGGAATGCTTACATGAAGAATGCGACCAATGCAAGTATTTTTAGTATATTAATTATCCAGGTGACGGGATTCTTAAGCTGGTAATGAGATTCCCATGCTGACAATGGGATACCTATGCGAATACTGAGATGCCTACACGAGGATACTCTAAAATTTGCGTTGAAGATGATCAGTCGTGCTGGTGTAGCCAATAAGTGTATATTTTCATTGAATATTTTACCTTCAAACGTTGATGTTACTTGTTTTATTGGCCATTATCAGTCAAATATTTGAATCAATACATCTCGTTTAAGTCGTTTTTATCAAAAGATGGAAAACTTTACATTTAAAATACCAGTTTCAAGGGTTCAAAGCCCTACTAACACATTTATCCCTAATATCCTAGCTACTCTACGTAAACGTATCAATAGGATGTGCAACAGGTTATATGATCTTGAGGTGTTAACAATAGAGACGACTAACCTGCCGCTTGAGCCCAACTGCTGGAATGAGACTACCGCCGCCATCAAGTGCGTAGGTAATTGGTGATAAGTAGAGGTCCACGTCTGGCCAGTCAGAGTCGTCACCTTTCAGGTTGAAGTATGAATGCATGAGCACGCCCGGAGCGATAGACAACGGACCTGAGATATCGTAAACATCACGTAGTACAGAATCAATTTAAAACGATGCAGGCAATGAAATGTAAGCGGTATTTCCAACGGAATCAAATACCGTAGACTTTACAGGAGAATAACACTATGCAACATGAAATCGTCCTCAAATAAATAAGAGGGATAAAGTTGGAGGAGAGGAATGGTGAAGTAGCGCCCTTTTAGAAAACAATCTTGACTACGTTATGCTTCTGTGCGTTCGGAACTCAAAAATTCTGTATTACACTGAGGGGGCTGACGTCTAAAAATTTAGAACAACTGAAACATTTAAAGGTCACTGAAAATCTCCAACATGACAAACAAGTGAAAAAAGCGTCAAAAATGCGAGCAGGATTCATGGTTTCATTGAACGAAACGTTGAATACAAGTCAAAGAACATAATATTACCGCTTTATAAAGCGCTAGTCCGGCCTTATGTAGAATATGCAGTGGAACTCTGGTCTCCTATCCTACGAAGAGATATTAATAAAACGGAAAAAATTCAGCGTAGAGCAACGAAGATGATTCCAGAATTCCGCAATCTCAGCTACGAAACACGCCTTCAACGCCTTGAACTCATCTCCCTAGAACAAAGAAGACTGTGAACAAGAAGACTTTTGAAACCTTTAAGTATCTCAACAGCCTTAATAATGTTACCCTGGAAGGGCTTTTCGAAAGAGACGGTAACGTACAAACCTGAAATAACAGCCAAAAACAATTACTGAGAAACTTCATGACATCCCAAGCTATGAACTTCTTTCCCGTTAAAATTGCTGCAACATGGAACCCGTTGCCAGAAAACAGTTTTTCTTGACACTGTGAGCACATTGAAAAATCGTTTCGACAAGTTTTGGATTACGAATCCCCTCAGTATTACAACATACTAACTCTACGTCTTTAACTCCTTAGTTCCAATGCATGATTGAGATGAATGTGCGCGGCAGAAATGCTTGTGCGCGAGGGAAATACAAGTACACGACTGAATTGCCTAACGTGGTTAAGGTGTACGTGGATGATTTATGGTTTTACTTTAGACGGCATGGGACTTGAGTATCGATCCAAGAATGGGCCAAACGGCTCGTTCGTATTGCCTTATTCTATTCTATTCTTTTCTATTCTAACTTTCGTGAACCAATGAGCGAACAGGACAGAGGGAGTGAATACAGCGACGAGGCTAGATTTCCGTTACGAGAGGAAGTTCTACGTCGACCAATGAGTGAACAAGACAACAGAAGTGAATACAGTGATGAGGCAAGAGTCCGTTGCGACCGGAAGCACAACGTCGACCGATGAGCGGTCCCGCTCGGGCAGCAGCTCCCAGTCGACCGCCCTATATAAGGATGCTGCAACGCTCAACCACCTACAAGAACAAACCCCAACGACAGACCCTCACCACTCAATACATGTGCGCAGAGTGCTCATTTCTATTCCCCTCCTAGTATCCCTTTCCGTTTCACCCCTTTACTAAGGTACACCCTGTGCCAAACTCTCTCTCAAATCTTTCCTATTGGTACCGACCGACCGACCTGTTTAACACTCTCCATCAATCGCTTCCAAAGTCAACATCTCTACCAAGAACTCTCATCGCCTGAGGAACTCAACACACAGCCAACCGAAGAGCTAACGAAGAAGAAACCAAACAGGATGGGCTCATACAACCTTAGACTTAGACTTAGATCGAGGGCCAGCGTTTGGCTGGGGCCTTTGTAACGGCCTTCAATTCCCTCCAATACACACGCACATACAACAGGATGGCATCCCACATTGAAGAAAAATGCCTAATCACATCCCTGTCGCTTATTCCATGCATACACTAAGAAATCTTTCATTGCATCCACAACACTCATGTTACACTCCTCATCTAGCCCTACAAGATATCTCATACCAGAGTCCTCTTCAACACACCTTGCATTCCACTTGTTTTCTCCACATTGCTCATGGACCACATCCATGAGGCTCTCTCGCTCCTGTTCATACTTACTACATTCCAAGACCAGATGTTCAACTGTT
>VCRD01005478.1:0-34432 GCA_006783055.1 Trinorchestia longiramus
TCATGCAGCTGCTTGGTAAAGGACATCACATGAGAGGGTCGCTCAAAGACAAGGTCAGGATTGTGCGCACATATAACTCATTTTCTAGCCTAATGAAGTAGGTTCAATTAATCCACTAGGTAACAGGAGTGAGAGCTCTCTCAAGAAGGTCCAGTCCATAAAGATGTGATCAGCGCTGTCTGATGGTTCACTCATGATGCACAAGTCTAGGGTAAAATAGAGTTATATCTAGGCCTCAAGTCGATTTGGTTTACCAACTGATGCAACACATTTGGTAGACAATGCTGCTAGATTGGCAAATTTTTTACGTTATTTTACATGTATTCATTCGGTTATTTTTATTGCAAGTAGGACGTAAGCAAGAAGTACAAGATAAGTATTCGCACAACTTTGGTGTTGAGTTTTAATACACTACCTTTATATAATCTATTCAATGTATGTAAGTACGTACATTATCGTAGGGTTACTCGTTCCTGCAGAAATATAAAAAAATAGATAGGTTGAATGAAATAATGGGAAATAGGAGAAAAAAGTAATCATAAGGATATATATATATATATATATATATATATATATATATATATATATATATATGTATATATATAAATTAAATCTGTTTTTGGAAGGACAAACGATTATACCATCTAATTAATTAATTCCATCTGATTAATAAGAGCCACCTCACACAATGACCTAATATTGTCAATAATCTTTAGAAAATTCCGATATTATTTTGAGTAATCAGCCAAATATATTTGAACACTTCAAATAGTTGGAGCTTCTGCAGTTATAACATTCCTGTGATGACTGGTTAAAAAACGACAAGATAAACAAAAAATAGATCCTGAAGCTCCATGCTGGAGGACAAGTTAAGGAAAATTTCTGGAAAGTCACAGTTCGTGCTAGATTTATTCGTTTTGTCATTATAAAATTAAAGAAGGTGACAATCTTCAGCGGTTCAAATTTCCCACAGGACTTAGTGGCTATTACTCAGTAAGGTTATAGCCCCCCAATGACGACTTTTAAGGAGATTCTGGAGTGCCTACTGGCAATGAGAACTTTGGTTATTTAGCGATCTATGTGTCAGTAATAAACTGAATTGGCATCATTATCTGCAGTCTTGTAGTTTTACTAAGATCCCTCAGCCATCTGAAAAACAAAATACCCTGCTGAACTGAACATGCAAGCATCTATGGAAAGTTGTGGTGTTCGAATATAGCATATTTTGAACAGACAATGCGAGAATATTTTACCCAACTTGGTTCAATATATCAAAAAAAAACATTACCTGTAAAGTAAAAATAATACACCTACAATGAAGTTGGCGACAAACCTCAAGGGGTACAAATCTTTTTTCACCGAAAAGCTACAGAAATATTCGCAACATTGAAAAGCTCATGAATTTATTAAATTGCAGGTACCTGATAGGAACAACTCTAGTGGGTTGCATAGAGAAGCTTGGACCTTGTGAATGACGACTATACTTTCAACAAGATAATGATTAGCGTGTGTTTCACATCTACAAGAGCAGACAAAAAACTGAAGGAGCATCAAGTATTTTACGGCAGTCCTAATCTCCGTGATTGATTATTTAAAATAACATTGCAATCTCTGAAGGTTACTAGCAATGTTTGGTGATTGTATACGGTGGTTTTAATTGTTCAAATTGGAATTATTAACTACTTTCATAGATACATGTCAGGGGTTCTGTCAAAACCATATAACATTTTATGAATGCCAGTAGACAGGCTTGAATCACGTACAAATCTTGTGAAAAAATGACCATTTAGCTTAATTGGAGGAACATCAAAACCTTTCAAAATTATTTTCAAATGAGAGTAGGCTAAAATGCCAAAAGAAAGTCTTGTGCACAAATGAAAAATGAAACAAAACTACTGATATTTTAATAATTAACTAAGTTTAACCACATACCCTAAGATCGATTTCTACGAACACTGGTTTCGGCCTGATTTTGTGTGATATATTTTATAATGATTACCTGTCTTTTTCTCTTATTTGCATGAATATTTAACCTCACGTAAATACGCATCTATTGTGTATATATATATGAATTTAAATGGTATGAAATTTATTTTAGATTTGGATCAAAAAGCTGTACAAATTTAGTAGGAACAATCAATTTGCGTAAATATTTTAGTGAAGTCTTCAAGTTATTTTACAAAATTATCACAACAATTAAACTAAGTTTTTTCTCGTAAGGCCTTTTCAAACCAACTACCAGTACTTAGCGTTATTTAAATGAAACGAATGGATTGAAGTTCACCAACAGCACTTTCATCAACGTAGTAATGACGGAGTTGGTAGTAGCTGCTCTCATACTTTACCAGCATGTTAATTTTTAACTCTATGCCCAGCCTATCTCTGGCAGAGCGACTTAGTGCGCTCCTAACCCCTCGTGTAGTATAGCACTGTGTCGCTTTCTTGATTTCAGATGCCGATTGCTTTCTTGCAAATGCATTATGATCCCGATTTGATTGTTTTGTATGAAGCTAATTTGAAGGAGGATGCACCCACCCTAGAACAAAAAGTTACGATGGATAAATGGCGGCACACATAGTAGATGTTCCATACACCCACATTTAACAATAACATGTGACCAAAATAAAAAAATCAATGTAAAAACTGTACCCTGAATATAGCGGTGAGTAATCGTTTTTCGATATGTAAATGCTTTACTTATCAGCCATTATGGAACATTCCCTCTTGCACTACTACATTTAACAAATACAAAGACACTCGTAACATATTACCTTAGCTATCAGACAAGTTTCGACATACAGAGAACCTCACCTCCCATCCTGAGAGTACTCTCGTGTCCGACTACACTATTCTGCTTACTCTAGTCGTTTTGATCTATGGTTAAATTCCTTTCTGATGTAGCTTCCCTTTTCAATGTAACTTCCTTCGACCAATCATATGAAGTCGATCCCTGACAATCCTTCACTGCTGACAAACCTTCATAAAATGCTCCGCCTACTCAGCAAAAATTGTCTTCTGCATCATGTAAATAAAATCAACCCACAGTTTTTTAATAGCTTGTTGAAATTTATTTTGTAATAACTTAGTCCTATGGCCCACTAGCACCAAATATTTTTTTCCAAAACATTTTGCGTCCTTGTCGGAAAAGTGCAATATGGACCATCAATTTACTCTTTGGATATGGAGATGATTATACAAGAAAACCGACATTACGTTCGCATTGTTCGCGAGTGAACTTTTAACCAACATTGATCTTTACCTTTTCAGTGTTATAAATTCCCCGCTACAGTATTTCAGGATCATGTTTAGAAATCCCTATTTTTCTCAAGAAAGTACCACGTGATAGGTAATTAATCATGCATTGATTGCTCCCGAAAAGTCCTATTTCTACCGAGAAAGCATTATTTTCATGCACGTGACTGAAATATTTGGGAGTAGATGGGGTTCGTGTGCGTAACTAAAATGTATGTGTGTAATCAAGGTGTCTGTGTGTGATTGATGCCTGAACTTTAGACGACATGGGATGTGCGTAGCAGCCCAAGAATAGACCAAATGACTTATTCATGCCACTAAATTTCATTCTATGTTAACTTAATCTGCCTCATCAATAAATCGAAGTGCAGATCTAAATTATTTTGTTAATAACTTAAATGACAATTTGAAAAAGAAGAAAGCTGTGAGAGGGAGAAATACATTTTAATTTCACTTTCTTTATTAGATAAAGAAAAACTAATTTAATTGCACGATTTTATTGAACAGTTCGTGCGTAACTTACATGAACTAACTAATGTAGGACGTCTTTTTTCACACCTACATATATCGATTTTTAATCAGCGTCTGCAAAGAAGAAACGAGGTAGAGTTAAGAAAAGATATATTTGTACGTTTTTGTAAAGAATCCAGTAAAATATTACTTTATTCTAAATACACTTTCTTGCACGCAGATATCTTATTTTTTCAATGGGAATTTGCCTCCCTAACATGTAACAACAATATTAATCCATATATTTTACTACTCCAAGCATTGGTATCATGGAATAAAACCATGCCGATTTTTTTATCAGAACAAACGTAAAGTCGAGCAGCAGCATCACGACGTGATGCGATTACTTGTGCGGCGCTACATTACCGAACAGCAAAGGAAGGCTGACGAGAGGAAGGTCACTGAAGATGACGTGAATGAAATTAAACAAGACGTCTCGACTTTCAGGTGAGAGCTTGACTGCCTCTTCGAGATGAGAGTAAACTTGTGAACTGCCATGGCCATATCATCGACTGTGCCTGTTAGAGGAGCAGGATCAGAGGCTGCTTCACTAGTCTTGCTCTTTACAATTTGTAAGGAACAGAAAAACAAACTGTTTCGACCTATTTGTACCTGTGCAGTACATTAACAGAACAGTAATTATTTCTGAATCATTTTGATTACAAGACTAGTGTGGTAGAATTTAGTCGTCCAACTGACCACGATGCTGCAGAAACGATATCATTCGTGTGGGATTGAATCAATTTCATAGAAGTAATGGACACCCAATTTCAACGCATCTCGAACTGTATTGGTTCCATAGTAAATTCCCACCATTCAGAATGTAAAAGTTAAGTACGTAAATCCTGTGAGATAGCTTTACTTTTGATTTCTTCAACCTACTTTCAGGAGTGAATACTTAATGAATATTGTTGAAACTAGATTTTGAATGATTTCTTGGTTCTCGAAATAAAGGAGCATATTTACTTCTTCATCAGGTCAGACCTCTCCGGCTGCGTTTCATGTCCATGTCAGTTCAACCTAATTCAAGTTTAGTTCAGCAAAGTTGTATTTTTAGTATCGTTAATTTATTTTGTTTCTTTCAAATTTTTCTGTATTTTCGTTAACAAGTTTTTCCCAACGTTTGCTTTTAGTTTATTTTTGCATTAAATTCCATTCATCATTATTCCTAGGTGTCCATTCATCATTATTCCTAAATTGAAAGATTACCCTATGTAAATCAATCAATTAATTCGGTTATGCCTTCCTTACCTCAAAGTCAGTTAAGCATGAGGGTGAGCCAAGGACTACTTATAGTAGTCCTTGGGGTGAGCCCATTCCCTGAAACAGCTTTAGGGTTGATAACTTTGCCCTTCCGAAGATAATAATGAAAATAAAGAATACCATAATCGGAAGAGTAAACTCGGCCTCTGAAATAATTGCTTTTTCACTAGAAACACCTTAACCTCCTACGGTGTCCGCCTCACTACAAAGATAATATACACTAGAAAAAATGTAATTCCTTGATGTTTGATGGTTATAACATATATAACTATGAAGAGATTATTATTCTAATGCATCAATCAAAACTTTCGAATGATCTTGAATCATAGAAAACTAAAAGCAAGCTGTTGTAATTTATGGACGGTTGCACGAGCAGTAGCCAGATATCATCTGAAAAAACATACAAGCTGTTGATTTGCACCCTTTTGAAAATTGTTACAGTACTTCCTTGAAACCATCTGTTCTTTAGGGAAGCTGTTACAGTGACATCGAATTTCTCATCCTGGTAATTTGGTTTAACAATACATTCTTGGATGATAGCCACGAAGTACTGAAAACGTTACTTAGAATTGCTAAACAAATGTGACGCCAAGTATCAAGTTCGTGTTGATCATTGGGGACACACGTTACATGGACTCTGAAATGAAGACTCATTTTTATGGCCATAGAGATGAACACAACATTTTTACAGACCACTCTGTCCAGTCTAATCATAAGTTGCACAGTGTGTGGTGCACACCTAAAGGCTTCATGGTTTTTCCCATCAATATCTTTAACTTTCAAACATATTTCTGTCAGGTTTCAGCTCATTGACATCTTGAAAAACAACGGCATGAACACGTCCATAGCATCGAATGAGGATCCAAGTGAGTATATTTTTTGGATGAATAAGACTGATAGGTTCCTATTCTTAATTGAAATAGTTGCACCTCTATGGTTATATCGAAAGAGTCGAAAGGATTATCGAACAGAATGTGCAAAAATTTCTTAAACTTTTATCAATTGACATTGTAACACAAATATTTGGCCAACATTCAATGTAGGTAAAAAAAGTTGATAAAGCTTTATTTATTTAATAAAGATTCTACAGTCCAATCTCTATAAAAACAATCATATTTTCAGTTTCAAACTGTTATCGGATATATTAAAAGATTAAAAATCAGTAAAACAATCATCAGTGCTTTATTCCCAACTGCTTTATTCCATTGGGTGACAAGATCTGACTGCGTCGTTTGAAATTTTTAGCACTGGTAACCGTAACAAAATTCAATTCAATTTGAATGGGCGTTTAAAGGCGTCGATTTTTTTTCCGAAGTATTATCGCTATTTTCTTGCAGGAAGTACATCCAGTCGTGAATCATTTCAATTTCAAAGATAATTCGTGTGTTAATATTGTTTTGTTGGTTGAAACTTAGTTATTATTTCAGAAACAAATTTCTTTATAGTTCATGAGTAAAATACTAAAATATTATACTACTGTAGTTTCAAACACAGGATTCATAAATTCTGAAAAAATTATTTTGCTTCAAAAATCTTCTTTAAAGAGCATGGATGCAATTGGTGTGCAGAAAATTGTGATGTTTGATACACTTAAAAATTCATTCGACGAAGTATGTTCCAGTCGGTATGAACACGAATTTTCTCGCTAGGAATAGTTGATTTCATACATAATATAATGTTAAAACTCCTATTGAAACTAATACTATCAGTTGTGATTTTTGTGAATACTTATAGCTAATGTATTTGATTATCACGCCGCAAAAGATTATGGGCACTCTCTTTCATGAATTTTCTTACTTGTAAAACTGACTTCATTAAAAGGAACAATATTTGGCCGCAATTCTGGCCTTACCAATGTTTTTACTATTTAACATAAATTTATTAATGCATAACTCAATTTTGATTGTAGGTTATAAGAAAAACGGCAGTCACATTCTTGTAACAAATTAGAGTTAAAACGATCCACCTGTAATTTTAACCGTTTCAGCTGTAATCGGGCGCAAAGGCAGAGCAATGGAGCGGAAACTTATGAAGGGCTTCAACATCGGGCGCGTTGAGGGAATTGTTAAAGAAGTTCTCACGGAAACAAAAAAGACCAGTAATGTGTTCGGCAAACTTGCCCAGGCCATTGGTTCCAAACGCAAATCTGCGAAGACTGACTGGAATGCGAAGGTTCATCGCGCTTCAATGCGCAGAGACCAAATTGGGTCATCTACAACAAGTCTCTCCAGATCGCAGACCTCTATCCGGAGAAGAATTCAATTCGAGAATGAACAGCTTTTGCAGAGCATGAATCCAAGCAGTATTACTGAGTACAACCCGAATGTTGAACAACTCTCAGATCAAACAAAGATTGCTTATGCTAAATTTAAAATGACTAGCTTACAAGTGGAGAAAATAAAGCAAAAGAAGATGCAAAAATTAATTGAAAGCTCTGACACCTCTACGGATGGGAATGCGACTATTTTAGAAGCGAAAGAAAGTGATGAGAATATTCAAAACTCCACCAAGTCTGCGCCAGTCATTTTTTACGAAAATGAAACAAAATCAAAAGAATCAACTCGTGATTCCGTCCGAGGGCGTGTCAGTGATGATTCTTCCAAGAGCGATGCAAAGATTGACTCCAAAACGATAATGCCTGAATCATCTGGAAACGTTTCATCTCGAACTTCAAAGTCCATCACTTCCACCACTACATCTAATTCTAAGGCAGATGCAAAAACGTTTTCAGTAAAAAAGCTACAGGGAGCTTCAGCTTCAGTGTCTCCAGAAGTTGCTGGAACAGCATCAAAAATGCAGAAAAGCTCGCTAAAAACTAAAACATCAGCACAAGATCAAATTTCACCTCCAGCTTCTCAAGTAAAGACAGCATTGCCGAAGTCGACACGTAAATCGGCTGATGATAAACCCTCATCTGCGACGTCTGCATCTGCAGCTGTCCCAATCAGCTCGGCTGGCAAGTCGCAGACGGCGGGTCAAAGCAAAAGTGGTTGGATTTGAAATGCAGTTTTGCACGCTTAATGTTTCTGTATGATTTGAATGTTCCGCGCTAGCATTTGATTGAATAATTGGCAATCATGCTCTGTAATGAATTTTACCTTTCATTCACACTAATTCGTCTACAAAGTATCTCGTCAAAATACTGTAAATTTTGTTTCATCTCTGTTTCATCGTGCAAGTAGTCTCAATAGTAAAACAGCTAGAAAGAATGCAGAACTACAGAACGCCGTCTGACAAACTATGACTTGCGCCACTGATACAACATCGTCTTTTCAATGATCGCATCATTCAAACTCATCTAAGTCAAAGTTCTCCCAAAAATGACCAAACTTTCTCTATTGTAAATACAATACAAAAAAATAATTACTCTGTATAGTAATTGTTCGTTACAACAACGCTAAACAAACTGTATGTCTGGAACTGAAACTAACAATGTTATTTGTGTTTCAATTTTGTAATTCTAGCATCCGTTCTAATTTTACAACGAGAAGCTCCCTTATACCATTACAGTAATTATTAATGTTTATGAAGTTTCCACGTCATAGTAGAACGTATCTATCTTATGCTTAGGTTATAACTTTCATATTTTGTGTACGTAATTAAGGAAAAATTCTCATGCATCTGATTAATACAATGCAACGATTATGGAAACCATACATCTTGAGCGAAAATAAAAGGTTTATGACATTCGTTTTCGTTATCAATTAAATTATTACTGCTTTCAGAGATATTTATAGTAGTGTAATATAAAATATTTCATACTCATATAGATAAAATCTCAGACCAGTTGACTAAGAGACATGCAAGCGTCTACCGACCGAAAATAACACTGCTGAAACGATGTTGGAAACGTGCTATTCCAGATACTTTAGGTTTTTGCAAGAACTGTTTTCAGTATTCTAACGGAGCAGCTGAAAATTTTTGTGTTCTTATTGTATCAAATGCTTCGCATCGTAATAGTAGGCTACGGACATAATCAGTCACTTGTTTGGGCTTTCCCTTTCAGGTGAATTGGTATTATTATTTCATCACTTCGCCTATTAATCGTATTACTATTGGTATAAATAAAATACCAGTTTCTGGTTCATGTGCATTTATTGTTTGTTCAGATTCTGTTCATTCATAATTCTCATTTAATTCTATTTTATTTCAACGAACTATACTAATAGTTATAAAAATTACATATTTTTGTAAATTCGAAATCATGCAAGATCTGCGTAGAATGAAATCAAACTACATACATTCCAACGGTTCCAAATGTAAGTGCAGTCGCAGCACGTAAGCATAGAATACATTTAGTAACTTTAAAACAATAAAATGATAAAATTCGCCTGCCTTCCAAGATATTCCTTCAATTAACAGTGTACGATTTTTATTTTATACAGCGTTTAAATTAGTGAGTGCTTTAGGAATTTGGGGCTCTACGGGGTGGAAGTGAGTAAAAAGTTCCAACGACTTTATGTACTCTGAACAAATTAAATGACCTCAAAGTTATTGGGAGTTAAACGTACTCACACCTTGGCTACGAAATTACCAAGTTCAGCAAGGTACCAATCTAACTTTATTTGGTCAAGAAAGCTTAGAGCAAAGAAGAGTAATAGTTATTACTAAAACTTAGTTTTCACACGTCTCTCGGCATATACTTAGAAATAAATAATTACAGAGCTGTCCAGCTAGCAACTGTCAACACTTTCAATTCCTTATTTGAATATACGTCCCATGCTCATTTCTTAGTGATTGTGTGTTGTGTGCGTAGACGACCTCAGAAATCAAGAGTTCTACTTGAGACAGTGAAGATTGTTGTAATTTTCTTCCTTTTTGTCTCTCAAGATATCAACTTGGCTCGCAGTTGAATGACAACGTTTTTGCGCTAGACTACGAATTATTGTCTCCCTTAACAAAATGGAAGAAACGTGAGAGGTTTATTCAGTACCCTCTCTCATAGTACCCTCTTAGTAATCTGATTGTTGCTTAGGAAGTGAATCGATGATTTTCAAACACAGAATTAACTGATATTTACTTACTACGACATTCATGGGTAAAAAATGAGTTAGTATTTATTCCGAAAATTTCTTTCCAAGTGGATTTTTTTCAGTCATAAGAATTGAGTCCCGCAAAATACGGGTGTATATACAGAGCCGATATTATTTAATGATGTTTTTATTCACCCTGCTGAAGTTAGACCATACGTAAATCTTGAAACAATGAATAGCTTCAAACTTTTCTACCCTGCCTCATATGCCCCTCACATATCTAAGTTTCTTCATAAAATTTTGAGAAAAAAATCACTGAGAGTTGCCACCTACATTTCACAACTTACATTCTCACGCTCGTAATTCTCAAGCGCGCAGCTGCTCACTCCAATCCCTGGCTTAGGATCCTAATCCATACAAAATGAGCTTCTCTAGCCGCCGCACTCAATCCAAGTCCACCATGGTACTGGACCAGACAGCAAGAACGTACTTACTCATCCTCGCCAGTCCACACGTGGCGGTCATTGACACCATACAACTTGATAATAAAGATGCCCTGACTGTAGTAATGACGTCATCCAACGGCACTGGGAACTGGAGGCGGTCGCCAGAATTTGTATCTTTTTTTCGTCAATTTATGTGGTCTCTTGTGGCGTGTCATTCTTCTAGACTGGGTGGAGAAAAAATGTGGTCAAGGGTAAGAGATTTGGGGCGCTACGGGGTGGAAGTGAGTAAAAAAGTTCCAACGACTTTATGTACTCTGAACAAATTAAATGACCTCAAAGTTACTTCTCTTCCAAGGTTTTGAATGGTGAAGGGTTGTGTGTTACAGTTCAGTTAACTGGAACCCAATGCAAAAATACAGAATATAAAGTATTGGAAAGTGGTTTCAGTATAAATATTGAAGACTTTCAAGAAATGACTGATGAAAATAAATAATACGACAACATGCTAGAGTAATAGCCAATTAGAATAGTTTTTTATTAAAAGTTTGAAACTTTTAAATTTTAACACGAAAGTTCGGTCCGAAGGAATCCATTTTGTTTATTGCATGCAAATTTCTGTGAGTTTCATAACGTTATGAAGCCTTGAGTTTTAACATATAAAAGACACTTTTATCGGGGAGTTAATTTCTTCAAAGTGATTTCAGTGGCAAAATACTTTTTTTGTCTTAAAACAATCAACAACGATCCAAATGAAAAAAGTATTTTATTTACTTTATAGATTCTGAATTTTGCAGGTACACATTGCACTAGTAAGAAATAATACTCAAACTAATGCTGGCTCGATTGATGCATTGGACAGACAAACATTTATTCTGGAAAAGCATACACAACATTAACTTCAGCAGTTTTTTAATCATCACGCTAACATTTTAAAGTAACCAACTCCTGAATTAAGTCTAAAGGTTGGACATGTATTTAATGCACGATAATAGATGTGGTACAGTTCATCTTTCTTTTTATCCCGTGGCTTCGCTTGAGAGGAGCTTATCTTGAAGGCACTTTGTGTCTCATGAGATTTTGTTACTCTCATTTCACAACGCTCACCCATTCTTTTTTTGCATGAAAACGTTGCTATCTTGAAGTTTATGCTCGAATTTAAAGATCGTGAAGTCGTTGTATTATTAGGTGCCTATGATTGTGTTGCTATTTCTGTGTATTTTCAACTAGCGATTCTAATGTTAAGAGATATTTCCTGCGAATTCAATTCGTATTCGAGTCAATTACTATGTTCAGTTCAATACGTCAGCCTCTGCTCGAGTGAAACGGCTTCTTTCTCCATTGAGGTAAATAACCAAATACAACATAGTCATGGCAATTAACCGATGTGAATTGCACTCGTTCCCTAGTTAGTTACACCATGTTTGCGGCATTTGCTGCTTCCATTTTGACCAATGTATTGGAATTTTTTTGTTAACCAGGTCATGATGGAAAAATTGAAGCCAGTTAGCACAACCCTTGAAAGTTAGTAATTCCAAACAAATAAAGTATAAACAAATTTTTAGAATATGGTCGAAAAGACAACATTGAAGAAATCACATTAACCGACAAAATTGCTTGACCGACTGTTCCTAAAAAACCCTTATCCTTAAGCTCAGATTCTTTTGGATATTGAACTTTCAAAGTTAAAACTTCGATTGATAAATAAAAACTTCTCTGGAGACCAAATTTTTGCCTCCGGAGAAGATAAATCACAATGAACCGACATCCTCCAAAGCACCTAGAAAAGTACATTTATGCAAGACAACTGTAATATACACATAAACAGAAAGAGTAGAGGTAATCATTTACCCAAGTTAAAATCGTATCAACTATGCTTTCATTTAAAATGAGAATTGCATGATAAGTTAAAAATAACCATTTTACATTATGATTACGCGATAAATGTTATGAAAGTTTAAAGCAATAATGATTGTATCATTATGATGCTTTTCATGCAAAAAATTACTTTCCACTTAAGTTCCGTATATGCATAAAATTTTGACAAACAATTTTATGATGAAGTAAATGCATCAAAATATGGAAAGCAATTATTGACAGATAAATAAGCATGTGTAACACTACGTAGTACATATAAGAAAATATGCCGTAAGCATATACCCGAATAGTTGTCTTGAAATATGAATACGTGAAAAAGGCTCAAATTTTAAAGGCTGAATTATTTAAGAGTTGCCGAGAAGAGAAAGCATAGCTTCACCTGTAGTTGAATAAATTAGCTTGTGGTTTAATCTGAGCGGCTGTAATACAATGGTTTTCAACAATTGGAATTAATATTTGAATTGCTTGAAATGTCTACCAACGAAAGGTTAAAAACAGTGGACCTCACTGCTGCTTAATTAATAAATAATGTATGTCTAGAAATTCTACCTGGGCGTTGACCTAAATAAGTCGCAGCACACACTTTAATAGAAATGAATCCATGGTCCAGTCCATGGTAGCGTTTCGTCCATGTCATGGTGCGGTAAAGGGTGGCACACTCTACTATGGTGGCGTTTTGGGATGAGAGACGCCTGGGTAAACCACTATTCACCTTCGGAAAAAGTAGTACAAATTGTTTGTATAGTAATTAGAAGAATATAACAGAATAAAATAAAAACGGATATAGCAATACAAACAAGCCGATTGGTCCAGTGTTGGACAACTATTCAAGTTGTATACCGTCCAGCGTAAAGACATCAATCATGCACATGCACTTCAATTATATATACATAGATATGTCGATAACGCGTACACTTTAATCAATCATGAACATTTCAATCACGCAAACATAATGGAAACATACATACACAGACCCAGAGTTAAGAGTGATGTGAGATTAGCACAGAATTGAGGGCTTCTTATCCCAAAATTTATCGACAGAATTTTTTAACGCGTTCACACTACAAGCAAAAACGATATTTTCGGGTAGCTGATTCCAGGTTCTGGTAATTTTGGCTAGAAAGAAGTATATAGCCTGGGATGTCGTGATGGTTCTTCTTATTAGTTTATGGCCGTTATTTCTGGTTTTTACGTCTGTCAAAATCGTCTCTGTCAAAAAGCCTTTATAGGTTAGCATAGTTGAAGCCATTGCGGTATTTATACATCTCAATGAGTTGTCTTCACAGTCTCCTCTGTTCTAGAGAGATGAGCTTGAGGTGCTGGATAACCCTTTCGCTGCAGAGATTATGGAGTGCAGGAATCATCTTCGTTGCTTTACGCTGAAATTCTTCCATTTTGTTAATGTCTCTTCATAGGGTGGGAGACCACAGTTGCACTGTTATTTTATATGTGGTCGCACTCACGCTTTATAGAAAGATAAGATGATATTTTTTACTTGTATTCAAAGTTTCTTGCAATGAAACCGAGGATCCTCATCACATTTTTGATGTTTTCTTCCATTTATTGGTCATGCTTGAGATTTTCAGTGATAATGAAACCAAAATCTCTTTATTGCTGTACTGCTTCAATAGGTGTGTCATTCATCGTACGTTGGCAATGCCGATTATTAGCACCAACATGCATGACTGAACATTTCTCAATGTTGAAGCTCATTTGACAGGTTTCAATCCATTGAAGTAAACGACTAAGGTCTGATTGAATGGTCATTCTGTCTCTTTCAGTGAACGCTCTGTGACAAAGTTTCGTGTCGTCCGAGAATCGGTTGATGTTACTGATGATCCCGTGAAAATTGTTGATGTAGATGATGAAGAGGAGCGGGCCTAAAGCGTTCACTTAGGGGAATCTAGATCTTACATGCGTGAGGTTGCTGGTTTGATCACGAATCATCATCACTCGTTGAGGGCGACCAGTGAGCTTGTTTCGTATCTATCGAGAGTAGGTAGTGGTCTCGCATTCCATGTACCTCCACTTTGGCTATCAGTCTTTCGTGTGGAACTTTATTGAAGGCTTTTTGAAGGTCGAGGTATACTCGTATAATGTCTACGGCTTTTATACAGTCATATATGGGGTTGATTTCTCCAAAAAAGTCAAGGAAGTTTGTTGGACAACTCCGTTTCTCTCTGAATCCATGCTGGGTGCCAGTAATCAGGTTTTGGGGTTGGATATGTTTTGTTGTACGGACTTTAAGTAGTCTTTCTATTGTTTAAGTGATGACAGATGTGAGACTGATTACGCGATAGATATTGGGTGTTTGTGTTTGTTCCCTCTTTTGAAAATATGAGTGACATTTGCATGGTTCCAATCAGCCGGAAGGGTCCCAGGTTCGAGCGATCGATTGAAGATGTTTGCTTAGAGTCCGTTAATCACTTCGACTGTTTCTTTGAGTATTCGGAGAGAAAAGCCGTCGTGTCCGGTTGATTTCAATTAGTACTCAAAGATGAGGTGTTTTTCTACTTCTTCTGTTGTGAACAAACCGTTAGTCAGGGTTTGCTTAAGCCCGTTAGTCAGGGCAAGGGTCTGTGCTTAAGAGGTGGGATTGCGGGATTTCACCTAAGTCTTCATGAGTGAACACAGAAGTAAAATTTGTTTGTAGAGTTCTGACTTTGCTTTTATTGTCTGTCCAAGTTGAGCCAGCAAGGTCAACTAGTGGTCTAATTGTAACTCTTTTGAGTCATCTGTGATTTACGAATTTATAGAAACTTCTCGCGTTGGTACTTCTTAGTGCTTCTTTTGCAATTTCTTTATTTCGCTTTGTACGTCTTATCGTTTGTTTGAAAACCCAGGAAAGTTATTGGTGTATTTTACTTTGTTGAAATATGGTGCTCTGTAGCAGTTACACTTTTGTCTTTGAGTATCATGAAACATTCCTGGGCATTTTGTATCTCATAAGTACTTCGTTGTCAAAACTGCTAACCTCCTCTTTCATTAGTTCGATATTTGTCCGTCTGTGGTTAATGGTGGTTTTGGGTTGAGTTCTATCGTTTTGAGTTCTATCGTTGCAGCCACCGTGGTCGAGTGGTCTGCAGCCTGTGTTAGGTATCAGGTCTCTGCTTCGGGCAGACAGACCGCGGGTTCGAAACCCGGCCGTGAATACGAGCTGTTTCTCGTTTCGCGCTGTAAGCTTGCACTTATCGGTAAGCCTTCAACTCTCCACCCATGGACACATCCCAGGATCGTCGCATGGAGCTCACCATCATCCTTACTCTAAGAATGTTAACCTTAAGAATTTGAAAAACCAATGTACTAATGTCTATGTACTGTGTACTTGATTGGAAATAAAAGTTGTTTGTTTGTTTGTTTGTTAAGGTTGCGGACTTGGAGTGCATTGTCTATCATATGGTGACAATCGATCTTGTCTGTAATTTTTAATCCAATTATTTTGAGGTCGTGACGATGTTTAGGACATAGTTTTGTCTATTCGGTTCGTTGACATGTTACTGAAGGAAATTTGTATTTATCAGATCGATAAGCTTAGATGCAAGTGCTCGACTTCCCAAGTTGACCAGTTTGTGTAGGGCAGACTGAAGTCACTCATAATTAGTGTTTCATAAGGAGTGCTGAGAATATTTTTTATGGAGCCATAGAATTCATCATTCGCTGCAGTAGAGGTTGGGTTTTTATATAAGAGTAGAATTTTGATTATTTTTTAGTTGCTGCAGGTGAATGGTAGGATGTAGCATTAATATTTTTTCTGTTGCTCGTTTGGTTTTGAATTGTGGTGGCAGTTTCTTTTATGTAGATAATAGAGACACTATCTCTGTTACTGACCGAGGGCTTATCGTGTGGTGACGTATCCATTTAATAAGACATTTTCTGGTAGATATCTTTTATTTAGATTTAACCATGTGTCATTGACCGCTATGATATCGATCGTGTGATAAGGTTGACGTAATAACTTGTACTTTGTGCATTTTTGGCAGGGGATTTTGTACGTTGCCAACTAGTATCTTCAGGAGTCCAATATATTGGTGGGGATTTTCATTTTCAGTTTATTCCCTGGACTGGGTTCATCATTATTTTCATCGGCTGTCTTGGGTGGCTAATTTTTGTTATTTACTAATTTACGACTTTTCAGTGAAGGCTTTGCTCTGCCCAGGCATGGGTACATAATGCTGCATTCATTTCATTGTCGTGTTAGTGGTGTAGTAGTCTGTTTTTACTATAGTTCTTTTCATTATTGCCTCCAAGCTGTTAAGAGTCTTGTGGCTTTGCAAGTGTTTCTTGCAGCGCCAGAGTTGCGTGTTGCAGAGATGAGTCTAGGTATTGTTGTCGTGTCCGATGCGCTGTTTGTTTCCCCGGTGGCAAGTTGAGTTGGAAGCGTTATGTGATCGTAGGGTGTATGTACAGTAACGTACTTTTGTTGACCTATCACTTTTCCCACGTTTTCGAGGAGTGTCTAATTCTGTATTAGGAGGAATACAAAGGTACGTATTTGGCGATTAATTTTTTACCTGTTATTGCTGCAGTGAATTTAAATTTTGTTCTGAATTTACCTTGAATTGATTGGTTGACGTTCGTTTATTTTGATTGATTTTGATTGTTGGGGCTAACTGGTTTCTAGTTCTGAGTTTGTACTCATTTGAAGATGGAGCTATTTTATATGGATACTCCGAGCTTCTAGATTTTGGCGATAATGCTGGACTTGAGGTCATAGTTGTTTCAGGTTCATCGCTGAGTGTAGTTGAAGTTTTCTTGTTGAAGTTTTCTCCTATACAAATTGGAGTACACTTAGTTTCAGTATTTGCTGAAGTTTCCCTAAAAAAGTAGAAGGCAGTGATAGAAGAGTTGAAAAGAGTTCCCTAAACCAAACTAACTAAGCCATGTCAAGTAGTAGCGGCCTATACAAATTGGAGTACACTTAGTTTCAGTATTTGCTGAAGTTTCCCTAAAAAAGTAGAAGGCAGTGATAGAAGAGTTGAAAAGAGTTCCCTAAACCAAACTAACTAAGCCATGTCAACTAAATGAATTAACTGGGTGAACTAATCAACACATGTTATATTAGATGTGGGCTAAATTTTAACCTCTTTCTTCACGAGTCACGTTGTGATTTATTAAACCTGCTAATGCATGGCCACGTAACACTAAGTCAGTGCTAGCTATTCCACAATCAGCTGCGAGATAAAATACATGTTAATTTGATATAAGATAAGTGAATATTGGTAAGGCGGGGGGACGTCCTACTTGAGCCAGGACCGTCATGTTACTGCATACTGTGTCCTCTGTCCTGCACCTCTTCAGACAGAGCGCTAATTTGTCATTTTTTTAGGAACTGTCTATAAATTACCATTTAAATTACTTGTCTCAAGTTCGTAAAGTTACTTAATTTGGTATGCATAAAATACGTTGTTCCATCAGGAGTAATGCTGAATATTTATTTCATACATTTCTGTAAATAATAGTTCTTTATACAGTATGAATGAATGTTTCCTATACTGCATGTTGTGTATACAATGCGTTTAAATAACAGCTTTATTTAAATTGTGATGATATAGATGGCAAATGCACGCTTCTTACTAAATTATGAACCCTTTTACTCAACTTTATATGCATTGTTTCCCAATTAAATAAGCTTAGTTTAGGTTCAAAGTAGGATTCAGTAAAAATTTAAAGAATAGGTTCATTTTTGCAATTTGGATATGGCTGCCCAAATGTTGGCGGTTATTAATGGTACAGTACTTGATACAGTAGTTCAATAAGCTTCATTCACTTTCCTTAATTCAACAACTCGTATGAAAGAGTCATTAAACTGTATACACTCGAGTGTAGTACAGGGTGACCGCATAAAAACATACATTTCTTTGTCTTCAACACTCATTCACTATTCAGAATTATTTTACAAGGCATGGAGGAATCTCCGCCTGTGAACGCAACTAGTCCACAATGGAAGCTCTAAGAAAGAATATACTACAACAAACATTATTTTAAGTAACGCTCATTCAAAAAAATCGAAAAGCGTTTCTTACATCAGGTTAAATATGAGAACACCTCCAACAAAAACAAAATTCAGAGCTAGGTGGACCACTTTGAGCAATATGGAACTGCTTAGAACCTCAAAGCAGCAAATGAAAGCCTTTGGAGGCACTCATGATGTCCCAGAAAGGGTACAACTAAGCTTGTCGAGAGCGTGAGAGATTCAGGTCAGCGACGTCGGAGACGCAATGTTGTAACCAAAGTGCAAAGTCAGTCCCTTGGTATATTTTTTGAGACTTGCAGAAACGTACTAATAATCCATAGAAGAACTTGACTATACATCATACAGGCGAAGCGGACCATTACAGACTGAGATAAACTGCACAGAAAAGCTATTGGTAGTCAAGTTACTGGAAGAGATCCAGGAGACCCCAGCTCTCCTTAACTCCCTCTAAACCTCAGATCAAGCACACTTTCATCTTGAAGGGAAAGTGCACGAAAAGATAAATATGTCCTGGGGAACCTGGGGGCGTCACCAAATGCCTATATTCACTTAAGTGTACAGTACAGCATCGTCGGACAATTATTATTCGATGAACCTGGTTTGACAATGTCGGACACTAAAGTAAGGTATGTTAAGAGTCTCAAACTCCACGAGAACGAGCTTGTGAAAAAAACGAGCTTTATCGGCTCGATTGGTATTGGACTGCAGCCTAAAGTGGATCTGTCTAATTTGTAAACCTTGTACTGTAAATACATTGCAATGAAACCAGTAAAATGATTCACCTGGGAGAGGATAACTGCGAGAGCACTGGAAGACAATCGCCTTGTCCGGGCGAGGATCGCGCCGAGCCATAGCTGAGGTACGTCAGTTTCCCAGTGTATTATTTCCTGACTGTCGAGCCTGTCACTTAGCTTGCTTTTCGAGGCCTTGGTATGAATTCATGGAGTAACGTAAGCATTTGAAAATTACCAATCAACGGATTTTCATTCAGCCAACTATTGTAGTTCACAATTTTCATTGAATGATAGACTTTCCTTTCTTTGATAAACTTTTCCTTGAATGACAAACTTATTCACGAATAACAAACTTGTGACTTGTCCTGTGTATGTCTAGGTAGATTGATAAACGTGTCCACTTACTAAATTGAAAACGCAAATTAGTAGATTTATAATGAAGCTTGTTGTCAAGTTTTTATTTCTTTAATCTTCGAGCATTAGGATTAGCTTGCTGAATTGCATACCCGGTTTAGCCATTTTTTTTCGATACTTTGCAAAATTATCAGGTATTGTCGAATCGTTTGAGGCGGGAGGTCGAGCAGTTTTGCTCGCCCATTCCGGTCCAATCCCGCGACCATTGTAAGCCAGAGGGAGGGACACGAAACTCTCACTCGCCGGACAGTTTTTTTTCATACAACTGGTATAGGCACTCAACTTAAGATGTTGCTGTCTATTGGTAAGTCGGAAGCTCCAGCCGTGTTTCACCTCAGAAGGCCCTGTTTTTTCCTATGGGTTCTTGAGAAAGCCATCTGAAAAACAGCAATAAAAAGCATAAAGAAACTATTTTATAGAATAGAAGAGTCCATCTGCATCATAATTCAGCTTCCGTTTCACAGTGCGCTACCTTTCAATTGATTTTTAAAAATTAAAATTTTGTAAAAAAATGTAAAACTATTTGATAATTGAAGAGTATAAAGCAGATGTACGAAGGCTGTTTTTTTCAACCTCAGATGTGTAATAAAAGAAATGCAGATTTACGTTACATAATAATTATTATTTTGTTACCAGAAGTACTACAGAGTCTTTCTTATTCCTCTACATCATTGCTAAAATGGTTGGTGCATTTATTATAGCGTTACATAAGCTTCTCGATCCTTTCTTCAAAGAAGTTAGCCGACAGTGAGGAGAGATACGTATTGACAGACACCAGGAGCCCGGACACAACGGGCACTCAGCTTCTGGTATCCGAGGTCTCGTACGACTGTGTACAAAGCAGACTTTGAAATATCTGGAAATTCTTCAAAAAATACTGATTGTAAACCTTTGTTCGGTGTCCCCACGTGACCAACAAGCTAAACAAGACTTATGGTAGCGACAGACTTGCGCCCTTGTCCATCTTTTTCATGGACATCGGTTTGCCTTTAAATTTTCTACACTATACCTTACTCATATACAGAACTTACATTCTGAATAGTATCTATTGAAAACATGGTTGTGTAAGAAAAGGAAGCTAATAATGGAAAAAAATGTAGTATTTTATAGTGATCCGGCGGCTTAGGTATCCACAATACAATGCTTGTAATATATGCATACCCGTTCTGATTTCAGTTCAATGATTTTTCTTCAGTAATAGATAGGAACTAATCAGACGGTCACACACAGATAAAGAGAGATGGAGATAAATTGTCTGTTATATATGTAGATAATAATTTTTCATGTCTTACATTTATAACTTCTATGTGAAACACGATTTTTGTCATTGGGTAGAGGCTGTTATTTTATATATGTTTGTCTTGACGACATGAAAAAATAGTGAAATTTATTCTGAACTCTGATTTTGTGCTTAGGTTAATAATACTATATATATGGAATTTACTTACTATCACATGTACAAGGAGGCATATTTTAACTCAGTTTTCCACAAATTAGATACACAAAAACGACAAATGATGCAACAAAAGCGTTTATTTATTATATGACTAGATGGTTCCCGTGAAAATTCCCCAGTTTAGATTTGACTTATTTGAAACTATTATAAAAACGAGTGTATTCAAAATTTACGACGAAGTATTGAGTTTTAAATTAATATTTCTTATGAATGTATACAGAACTTCCATTCCGAATCTTATCTACCGATAACACGGAAATGTAGGAGAAGAACGCTAATTACGGAAAAATGGCTTATTTTATAGTAATCCAGGGCCTTTGATATCTACAATACAATGCTTAAAATACATGTATACCCGCTCTGATTTCAGTTCAACAACATTTCTTCAGTAATAGATTGGAAGAAATGGGACAGACACAGAGATAAAGAGAGAGAGAGAGAGAGAGAGAGAGAGAGAGAGAGAGAGAGAGAGAGAGAGAGAGAGAGAGAGAGAGAGAGAGAGAGAGATGCAGATACTGCGTATTATATAAGTAAATTACACAAGTGCTAAAATGGAATCATTAGAAATGAGTAGTTTTTTACCCGATTTGAGCTTATAATGTAAATTAATTTCACAAATCAGACTCCATATACAATCACCCATCATGTTTTTACTATACGACCCTTGGTAACTGCGTTCAAAGTCCATTATACTCGTATCCTTTTGGAAGTGTTCGCCTTACTAATGGGAGTACGTCTCATGTTCCCTTCAAATTTATCAAGATGAGTGTTAAGGATATGGACTTTGAGGGACATACTGCAACCTATCTTGCCGTAGTTTGTCACCAAGGTCTCAACAAGCTGCACATAGTTTTCGGCATCATGATTCTACAAAAAGATAAAACGAATGAGACAAAAGTGTTCTATGCAGCTTTCTCCCTTCTGGGGAGATTCTTGGGGAAACTCTTTGCATTCGATGACATTTTTTCTGTTCTGTCGAAGACATTGGCTCCCTCTTTTACTGCAAACAGCTTTCGGAAGAAATCTTGGAGGTACCCGAGAGCTGCAGACTCCTTATTTGGAGCTCTAACGAATTGTTTCAAGATGCTCTATTTAAAGTGCAGTGGAGGAAACAGTACTTTTCTAGGCTCCATCAATGGCTCCCAAATGACGATGTTATTCCAAACACTAAACTCGGCCCGCTGTTGCCTCTCCCGCTTGTGATGGTACACCACGGTATCCCTACTGTCACAAAAACGAAGACGACAAGGAAACTTTGCAAAAGCACCTTGGAGGTGCATCAAAACGCCCATCATTTTGAAGTCTCCGATAACCTTTTAACCGTACTCTTGACATTTTACGGTATTTATATAAGTAATATTTTGACACTACTGTATTCCTCTTAGAGCTAGACAGATTGAGCTAGCGGGAGAGATAAACACATATTCCCGTTATGAAGCAGCACTGCTCTAAGGCTCTTGCAAGAATTGTCGATAAAGAAGTCCTGATCTTTGCGATTACATAGGATTCCAATTACTTCAAAAGATTGGCCACATTGTGCCAGAAGCAAAGCTTGTCTTGACTAGTAAAAAAACTTGAAAAATGCGGCTGGTGGTTTCTCCGACCTGGTAAGTGCACACTTTCATCTAACATTCCACTGCTTGAGTCTCGACGTCAGATGCTTGTCATCTGACTTCGTAAGACCAAGATCACTGATCAGATCATTGATGTCTTATTGTTTAGGTTAGTATGGGGTACTCTCCTCTGTTGCGCATCTGAAATCTACATCATTGACTTCATTCTCTTCTAAACTATTTTTCTTCGTAAACACGGCTGCTTTATCTTTGAAGGAGTAGGCACGGAGAGATCAGAGCACGGTGGCACTGGTGCAATGGATCATAAGTCGTGATAAATGATAACAGACGCACTGTTGTCCACTCGACATTTGAAAGGGTTTACCATGCATAAGAAGCAATGGCTTTGGTGGTCATTTGGTTCCCTTCAAATCCTTGGGATTACAAACTTCATGGCCCAGTTTTTCCCTCGGTACCATCCCGTAAAAATGTAGTGAAAATAATATTAATGAATGATTTTCGAATTTTCAGCTAAACTTTAACGAAAATTCAATGATTGAAGTGAAAAATGAAGCTCGGCGGAAAATTCAATAATCTTTCAATAAAAATGTAACCTGAACGTCGGCCCTATACGTCAGAGCCAGAAAACTTACTACTTCTAATACCATGTTTGACGTATGCTAATATTAATGATAAGTGATGATCGACTTATCTGCAGTGTGACAGTTGGAAGTAAACTGATCTGTTGAGAGGATATTCACTGTTTTTGTGGTGCCATTCACGTTTCCAAAGTGTTCTAATGTCTAAAAGCTAGTGAAACGTTTATAAACGATGATATGGAGATGCCTGTTTCTGTCACGTTTAGAAGCGTTTAGAAAACGGTCAAAACGTCGCTGTTCATGCCAGGTAAATAAAGTTTAAAGGAAATAAAAGCAATCAGGAAATGAAATTTATTGACCAAAGACGGGAAATTAAAATTTGGCGGCACGGTGTAAAATCATTTTGAAGTCTAAGTGGACAACATAATTCGTCTTGCAACAACAATAAATGTTACCAATAACAGGGTTATCAGGAATGAAAACCGAAAACAACCCGGTTATTTCACCAAATAATTATTATGAACATTCAACATTCCCCAATGAAGTCATGTTTTCCTGAACACAGTAAACTTCAGAACTTCAAAGTTTTCCAGCTTTCTATTTCGAAAAAATACTACTCACAAAAACTAATCACACGTACAATTTCAAAACCCATTTCCTAAATTTCTTGGGCTTCCAAAGTTGTGTGGGTGATATTTTTTTAAGAGTGTAGCCCAATTGGGATGTGGTTGGTTAGTTATCTCGTTCTGTTCAGATTTAACCATGAACCCTGCAAACTTCTCAACGCACGCTGGTGAGCGAAGACGGGTCTCTTAACCAGCGGATATAAATGTAGATCATGAAACCTCGATAGTTGTTACTTCTATGTGATTCGATCGATTTGAATCTATTACATTAATTTGATCCATATTATTCCTTCCTTATAAAGTTGCAAAATTTTGAGCCAAATATTAGGAGATTTAATGGCATAGGAAGGTAATGAATGATCTAAAATGAATGCATACTGACTAATGATGATAGTAAAAATGTACTTAAGTACCATGTAAAGTGTGATAATTTACGTGCAGAAATGAGTTAACACCCATATATTCGTACACAAAGTCAGCTTAAAAAATACATACATGAACGTTTGAGCTCTTTTGAAACATATTTTTTAAACCGAGTAAAACCTGATTTTGTACTTGTAAATTAGAGTTCATAATTAGTTCTTCGTCTATGGTAGGAGCTCTTAACAGAAAAATTTTAGCAAGGTTATGCCACAACGTTTTTCATTGGTCACATATGCCCTCACATTTTCAGAAAATTTGCTTATGACCTACTTCTGAAAGGCATTGATGACTCACGAGATCTCGATCACGAAGTATTTATATAGAGACGCATAACACACTATAGCTCGAAATTGTTCTTACCTTAGTTATACATTTCACCCTTCTATTATCCCTAAAATTAGATTTCACTGAGAGAAACAAATTGGGTCCTGGATGTTTCATCTTTTTATGGGGCTTTGTTTTTTAACAACAGTTTAAAATTTAACCGAGCATCGAAATGTTAGTTAGACCAGCACCTCAAGTCGAAATGAAGCCGTACCTATAATACACACGCGTTCCTAGGTCAAAGACACAGCGAATTTACAAACACTGTTTGAACCTATCATTGTATTATAAAATGTTAACAATAATGACATAAAAATCGATTCATATCAATACATGGTTTGTTGAACTCCTGTGTGAAGCAAACCAGTGTGTTCTTTCTCAAACCCAAGAATTGACATTCAGAAGAAGACGCTTGACTATAAGCAAATTCCAATACTGTTTGCAACGCTCAATTTTGCTACTGCCGGCGTCATATGAACAAACTTTGGGCGCACTAAGCATAAGGAAGAAGTTGAGGAAAGTTTTGAATGGAAAAAAGTCTCATAACTGCTTGAAAAATAAACATTTATAATTATATTTTCATCATCTGTCGGTTGTGCAAAATTTTGTATCTGTTGTAATATGTCACGCATTGCTTTAAAAATAATACGCAAGCTTTTTAAATTAAGTTTTGAAGTCTCCTATTGCACAAGCCATTGAACAGAAATGACTTCATAATTGAGAGTGTGATATTCGATCAAGATCGAAAGCTAAGACATAAAATTATTTCACATAATTAATAATGTACGATTTACACATGGTAAAAAATATATATTTATCCTAATAGGTTATGTAAAAGAAATTTTAGCAGGACATATGCAAAAGAAAAAATAGCAGTCCCCAATAACTCACGTAGTACATCATTGTTTTTAAATACATTCTAATACTTTATTGTATCATATGATTGGAAGATAATAAACATGTACGAAGCCTTCCTCATGCTAGATTGATGACCCTGCCATATTGGATTTTAATATAAATAGTGTACATCAAATTCAACTACACCAAAAATAGTGCTAAAAAATATTTGAATGCCAACGCACACCAAAGTAATGAAGAATTTTGCTCCTTTTCTAAACTCAGTTGGAGACCTGCGAGAATTACATATCAACTTAATATGATTTTCAAAATGATTGAAAATAACTGGTTCACTGATCATGTCTAGGGTTAAAGGTCACATTGGTCATAATTGTTATTTAATGAGAAAATTTTTTAGGCTATGCCCAAATCAAATTTTCAAGAGTCTTTAATTCCCGTAAAACAGATTGCAATCAGGACAGATTTTACAACCTCATTAAAAAGGACTGATGCCCAGTAGAATACTCGTAGAGAAGACCAGCGTTTATCCTCAGGCCTTTTAGTCTACAGGCTCACATGAAAACGAACTAGGATTAAAATTTCCTTTCAAGTTATCCAACTTTTTCATTTTCTACTTTAAAAAACTTTATGACTAAGTTTCGAAATCTGTTGTGGCTAACACTAAAAACTAAACTTCATCAAGATGACTTCGAGTTAGATTGGAGGCATGATATTTGAGAAGGAAACTTACATCAGCCTGATCTGATTCAGCAAAGCCATTTCTAACGACAAAATGACGCCTTACAGCCCTAACTCGTACGGATCATCTCTGGCTCGTCACCAACATTTTGCCAAATTTTGCTACCACTGAATTTCTAAAGATGGTCTGAAAAAGTGGCGAGCATTTTCTTCGGCTGTTGAACAAAAGACGTTGTGTAGAGTAGTGTATTTTTATTTCCTCTTCTATTTTCATAAACTTTAGTGATTTAATTTTTATTGACAAACTTCGAGTCCATTTGGTTTATTTGAGCTTCTATGGTCGAAAGAAACGCTAACGAACGTGCCTCATTTCTAATATGATGATAAAATCGTTTAGTCGCAGCCGCTTCGTACAGTTGCTTGGTAAAAAATGAACGCCTGACATAAACCCAGGATTTTTTTCATTACTAGGGTACGGGAGGATTATTAACTTTCAAAAATGCAATTGTATCAATTCTGCGCAGAATAGATTCGTAAAGTGACAATACACAGAAATATATTAACTCTCTTGATATCGTTAGCCATCTACTATTTATATGATAGTATTTCTATGACAGTAACGCTGCAACTTGATCTTTATCCCAACATTCTCCATAAAAATTCAAGTATTTTGAGGTCCGACAAGCGTTTTGGGTACGCAAAATGAGCGATGATTTTCCTATACTCTGTGAACCAAGGATAAACCTTTTTGGCATGAGTAGGAGTGCATTATTATTTGTTCAAATTTCAGTATTTGGTAGTAATTATCGTCTAACATAAAGACTATATAGGAGGGGTAAAGAACCTTTCATGGATAAAGGCTGCATTAACAACGGCCACTCCTCAAGAAGGCCTCAAACAATAGATTTGAATTGTACTATATAATAGATATTTTACAGCTATTGCTGATGTAATTACACTTCTAATTTGCATGAAAATGTAAATCTTGCTGCGAAGAAAACTTAGTAAAACTTATTATTCACTTCCTTTTTAATCATTTAATGACTTCTCTGAGATTGCTTCTGTTGTACCAGCGTTGAGATACTTGGTTCTAACGTGTATGCTTTGTGCTTCAATTGGCTTTTGAGGTTTTTATCTGTTATCTGGGTCTTCAAAGCATTCTTGATTTGTCTCATGCAATAGAATGTTGATTCACAGCGATACGTCGTGATAAAACACGAAATCAATTGAAATGCATGTTCACGATGGTGGGTGCTCTGTTGCTCGCCTCCATATTTTAGTGGGCTCTTCCTTATTACCGAATCGTGATTTAATAACGTCATCCTCGCATAACTCAATGAGCTTTATTTTAAACGTTTAAGGTGCTTCATTGAAGTCAATTAAGTGAAGTTGAAAAGCTAGCTTTAAAGTAATTTTCATGCATTCGAAAATCCTTGAGTCTTTCATCATATTCCTTTATCAGTGAATCTAAAACTGTTTGGGATCTTTAAAATGGTTCATCGGTGTCCTTTTTTCTTTTATTCATTACCTTTTTTAATTCAGGAAAATGATTTCCCAGAAACTTTGACTTTTCAAGTAATTATTCATTACTTGATTCATTTTTGGCCCACTAGGAGAGGATGATCGCAGGGGAAAAGCGAGAAAGAATGAGGGCCTAAAGGCTTGAACGAGTTGATTAATGGTGGTAAGAAACATAAATAGGAATTTAAGAACGCTCTTAAGGATTTAGATAGGAGGAAATTCCGTCGGGTATACATGTATGTATTGTTAGCATTGTATTGTGGATACCAAAGGCACATCCTTCAATGTGGAAACTCCTTCGTTGAGCCTGCATCCACTGGCAAATTGCACGAAAATTTCAGAAAAAATATTTGAATTTTTGCCCTGTGAGTCTACCAGTGACAAAATAAGAGTGAAGTGTCGAACAATCACTGTGTTACTGTTCATCTGTGGTGAAAAGGTTACTGCATTTCACATGTGCAGAAAAATTTGTGTGCTTTGTCCCCACTATTACTGAACATCTGGTAAAAGAAACATTCAATAACGCGTGAAAAAATGTGTTTATTGATTCATCATTTTAATACAAGGCATCAGCGTTAAGTATAGGAATGCATATCACTCAAAATAAGGTAAAGTGAAATGCTTTGTAATTATATCGATAGCCTACCCAGGGAATGTTTATGATAGAGAGGGACTTCTACCTATGAACTTAATTCATTCTGTCGGCTGGACAAATTACGATGAACTCAGCAATAGAAATGATTTTCTTCATAAGAAATAATGAAAATCAAATTCAGTTACTCCTAAGTGCCAAAAGCACAATCGTCGAGAAACTTTCAATTGTAAAATCATATGATACATGATTGGTAAAATTCAAGGAAGAAAATACCTTGCTAGTAAATAATAATAAACAAGAAGAAAATGACTTGTTATTGATGCTTATAAAAGTAGGCGTGGGTGATGCTGCATAAAGGTGCAAGGAAATATTAACTGCGTCTGCAATAGGAAATACGAACTTAATACGTTCTTTAAATCCTTCTCTAGCGCCTTTTAGTATTTCCTGAGCTTTCGGTGGGGATTGTGAACGATGCTAACGGTTTGCTAGTGGTTTGTTTATTAAAATAAATTAAATAATTTTGGATTAAATTTTCTTAAGTTTACGATCCAGAATTATTGAAACTGAAGAAAGGGACAATCGGAATTATGGTTTGCCACTGCAAGTTTAAAGCGTGTTTGACCAAGGAAATTGCCTACTTCAAACTTGGGAACATTCAAATTGCTCAGAACACAACATCTGATGGGTGCCGTAAGAATACTAAAGGGCACTGGCACTGTGAATGTGGTAGCAAATGCATACATTACCGTAAACCTGTTAATCCAAGTCGTTAATATATATATATATATATATATATATATATATATATATATATATATATATATATATATATATATATATATACATGCATCTTAAAAAGCATGGTTTACAAAGAAGCTAACTATAATGTTCATTACTACACATCCAAATTGGTTTTCCTACATTTTAAACTTTACCAAATTTCTCAAGTTCATTATGTGTTAAAATCTTTAAAATGTTGGTAATCTTCTTCATACTGTAAAAACAATTTTGAAGTAAAACATGGCAACGTTTCGATGTATCGAGCATCATTAACAGGCTGAAACAATACAAAAGTATTATTAGTATTAGGTTAATGTACGAGAAAAACACCTTCACTCCTCACTGGACGTGTGATCGTAAGAATTTCAGCAGAATCGCAATTTTACAAGCCCTACTTTAACTTCTCAGACCAGTGTCAGAAAATAGGAAAAACAATGTAGGTACCTATAACTTAAAGTCACTGAGATTTACTATTTGATAAATGTTGTTAAAAAATCTATTTTTTCTCGATCTGTGTCATCCCTCTGAGCATTATTGTTTGACTTTACGATTAATTTTGAATGTTTCAATTTACTCACTTTTTTTTCAGGTGTACACTGGTGATAAAAGCTCAAAAAACTGAAAAATCATAATCTAAAATGTTCTTGCATTTTCTGCCGTGATTATTTTCGTTAGCATATCCCATTGAATATTTTTCTCAAAAATTGATGTACTAAAAGGCTGCGTGCGATATTCCCTCATCTATTATTTCTCTATTGTTGCCTCTGACGCATGAACGTTAAAGTACGCACCTGGCTTCTAAGCCACGAACACTTGATGCTAAGGTAGAGAGGTGCGCTGGTCGGAGACACCCGACGAGTCAAATTCACGGTCCTCTCCGCGTGTCAATTTCTTTTTACGCGGTAGACATTTCTTTTTTGCTGTATCAGCGAGAAAACAAACTTCCTTGTCAGAGTAAAGTGAGAGCCACGGAAACCCTGTAGACGTCAGAACCCAAAATGATCTTGCAAATCGGATCAGATCTTCACATGGAGTCGTCCTCGTAGCTAATCAAATTCCAGCATCCGATGCCATTAATTTGGTCGAGAAAGAATTTTTCCCACTTCTTTCCATTGCAAGAAGCCTAACGACAAGAACCTTATTCGAATGACAACCATAGTATACGGATACTTTTAAATATTTGAAGATACAGTTCTCGAAATTTCTTATTAGTCTACAGCTACCCAGAATGAACAAAAACTTTCTTTCAAGATATGTTGAACTGCTATCAGTTTTATTAGCCTTAAATTATTAATGCATAGCCTAGCACATATGACAAAATACGGTCAAACAAGGTTCAAACATCCAAGACAAGCAACTAATAGTTCTTAAACCATTTTTACTTCACATCACTTTTTTGGTAATGCGAGAAAAAAAGAACAAATTATTAATTTGGTGTAACTATGTGATATATACAGCAAGAATCTCACCATTTAGACACCTGAACTGTGAAATTACGACCCCTTTCATTGTTAACAGAGCGAAAAACTCTCAGGGAGATGGAGAAAATGTAGGGCAAGTAGACACTTCTCTACCCCACAAAATTGGACCGATTCCCTGCGATGGACTAAAGCTGTAGTGGTCAGAGAAAAAGCAGTGTACGATTTCAGCTCGAGTGTAAGAAAACAATTTTCGGGCTTTATGTCGTCTATCTTGAATTAGGTTAGAAGCTATAGCGTCATGATGACAACTAGTGAGTGAAAGTACATTAAAAACATGTTAAAAAAATAATTATGTAATTACTATATATACCATTGCAACACAGGAGTTTAAATGTAACAATTTTCTGTGTCTAATCCGCATAGCAAGAGATCTGGGATAATAATTGTATCATAAGTAATGTAACCATTCTTTATGTTTTCTCAAAATGTCAAACAAAATTTTATTATTTTGAGTTATTCCAAATACATGATAGCTGTTACCAAAGTCTATAATATGTATCAATATTTACCGTGACTCTCAGTTACAAAGAATCTATCTCGATTAAAGAGATTGCTTCCTAGCCGGCTGAGTTATGTCACCGAACGGTATAGCCACAGAGACGAAAAGGAATTTATCTAGTGAATTAATCTTTATAAATGGACCGTTCTGCAGTGCAACATCGAGCCTAATTTACAATCGTGTCTTACCCTTATAAAATTTGTTACTCAATTTTTAAGCGTCTGAGGAAAGTTTTGTGATTGTAAAACGACTTACAGATTAATATCACTGAATGTTTTCTGGATTTGATTCTTATCAAATCGTACGGGAGTTTAACGAGCAGGTGAGTCGCTTGAAACGCTGGTGCGTTCAGGATCTCTGTGAATGCTCTCAAACTTGAAACTATGCGCTGTATTGACACTATTCATTGACAGTATTTTTCTTCCATGCAGTAAATGATGTATGATTTCCATTGTAATGGTTTCGCACGTGAAAGAAATTTGCACTATTTTTTATTTTGTGTTTCATTTAAAGTGTAGCTTTCTTTGTGTAGCAAATGATTGCATATACAATGTGGGTAACATTCACTAATTAGATGATGATTTTTCATAGCTAATTCAACACGAAACTAATGAGATATATATATATATATATATATATATATATATATATATATATATATATATATCATACTCTGCCAAAGAGAAACTTTAGCTTTTAGCGTGATTTGACACGGCCTCGAAAAATAGCGAAAATTCGGAAAATACATTTTTAATTTCATTCTTCAAACAGTGCAGATGTGTTTCCTCTTCTTTACTATTTTACAGCAGTTATAGACAAATTCAATGTTTAACTAAGTAAGGTAAAACGAAACCAAACTCTTGAGAGTATTGTATATGTATAGAAAATTTGAGAAGCGAGTTTAACTGGCTAGCATACGAGTGATAACTAGCATATTCAAGTAGAACCAGATCAAGGATAAGGTGATGGAAAACTGTATTCAGTAAATAACAAGTAACCATTAAGATAATTTGGACTCAACGAACAATTTACCTTCCTTAAAATTAAGAACTTCTTGATAATCTTGTGTTGGAGCAAATGATAACACTTTTCAGAGTAATTTAATTTTTTTTGTCAATTTAAAGATAACAGGGTAAGTGTGTTTAGTAAACACTAGGCGGTGAATATATACACAAAAGACAGAGAGCAAGTGATTGAAATTTAATTACATAGAGAAGTTGCAGTCTTTTAAACTGTCGTTCAAGTCTTATACTCAGCTAAAAATATAAAGAAATTCTGATGTTATTTCATTGATGCATTCAATCATCGTTATCAACTACTGTAGCAAAGTCATATAAAATGTTTATCAGTGGTTTGAGATGCAAGGTTGTTCTTGTTTGGATTTACGTTTGCCCAGAGGTGGGCGCAGCTAACCAAAAATTTAGCTGGACCAAACAATCTGCAAATGAAATATACTCTAAATCTAGATGAAATAAAATTTATATCATAAAAATATCATGACAGCAGCTTTCAGAAAATTTCACAGAGATAACGTAAATAACAAGAGCCCCTTCAAATTGCTGAAGCAACAACCTCCACTGTCTTCATTACTAGTTATGAAGAACATGCCCCTTAAAAATGTATTGAGTTAGTGATTATAACAATCATTTTCTGTAGTACTTAGGACAAATAATTATCGACAGTAATATTGTAAAATTACAAAGTCTAATTGTTTGTCTACAACTGTGTAGAATGTTTATTTAAAATTTCTATCTATTCTAGATAATATCTAATCTATCCATCTGATATATAGGTGATCTATTTTTCTATAATCTATTGTAAACTACCACGTATGATTAATTTTAAGTTCCGATATCTTAATCAAATAATAAAAACAAAATATACCAATTTTAAAATACTCTTTTCAATCTTTACTATTGCTAGATAACGGTTACCGTATCCTGCGTGTTTTATCAACTGTTTTCTACTCTTTGAAACTAAGATAGGAACGTTACACTCAAAAGATAACGAAAACAACAGCCATAAGGTAGAGTTAGCCGTTTTGCACGTGTAGCTAATAATTGAACAAATTACTGTAAAACGAAGGGATTTTATGAAGTTTTATCTTTTATCTGATACAGCTTTTTACAATTTGATAGCGTTGAAAAGATATGAATTGCATATATTGCAAGTACACTGACGAACGCACACAATATCTGATTGTGTACGTGAATTCAACTTATGCTCTGTGACATACCAATGCGCTAATAGTCGTTGTCACGTACTCAGTTTGTATCGTAATATTCATAATTTTAAATTTTTTGTCATTAAACCCGCTTTCAATGCAAACTGTTACTGTCATACAACTCATGACAGTCACTATTAGACGGTTGAAGTGTTGCAACTAGCTAACTAAAATAAGGTGACTCAACCACACGAAGAGAATGCATGTTGTCTATGAACAGATCCAAGATTCATTAGTGAACCCTTTTTTGAGTGACAAAAACAAATATAAAGCTGCTAAAGGCTTTTTATATGCTTATGACACACTGAGTATTAAAGAGCTGTTTATTTATTTGGTTGGTTATCTTTACAAAAGGTAAATGTACGTATTTGTTTATACGTTTTCAGAGCATTGAAGTTTACGTTTCTTGCTTTCTTTGGAAGCACCTTTCACGCAACGGTTGAACTCTGCCAGCTACTTGTCGTTGAGATGTGATGGCACAAATTATTTGACTTTTTGTTAGCATCATACAACTGAATTTGAGGGTTACATTCAGTACAAACAAAATGCGAGAATGTCACTTTGCTAGTGTAAACGGCATGAAAATTTGTGTCAACATTCGGCCATGCGTTATCTACTTCAACTGTTATTCCCATTTCATAGCCCATGCTTTCACAGATTAAATCACTCCCAATCTCCATTAAATTTCTAGCATTTTTAAACACACTTATCCAGTGCGTGGCTGTCTACCGATGTCAAAGTGTTGCGGTGAAACTGATCAAAAGATATTATACATAGAACGACACTTTTCAGAGTTTGATATGCTACAACTTCAAACATCAGGGAGAGAGTGTCTGGAGGGACTGCAGGTTTGCATCTCGTATGGAGCCATAAATGCTTGTATCACTGAAAACAGCATCTCTAAATATAATATGTGAGCGTGTTGTCCTTACTTCTGAACTTTAATTGGGCTCTACATCTAGCCGCCGAAGTTGGCCCTTTGCCTGAACTTTGGACATGACTCACTTACTTTCCCATAACGTGAGGTTCATCATAACTAACTTGTCGAGCCATCGCACGAAACTCGATGAGCAACATATCGATTACCGAATGCAATATGTCTAATTTAGAGGAATATGCATGTTGCAGGTGTGTTAATATAAAATGAAAAGAAATGAAAGATACAAGTAATATAGGGTGGCGGATATATCCTGTTACATGTTTTCAAATCCATTTTAATAATTATTGTTTCGGATATATTATGCAATTTAATTTAAAAAAATCAATTACTGACGTGAAACTGGCTCTGCTAATTGAAGGGTGGAAAGCACTAGTGGACTACTTGCATTTTTTCCCATGGAAAATATTTAGTAGACTACTGGATCGTAATCGCCT
>VCRD01005480.1:0-13465 GCA_006783055.1 Trinorchestia longiramus
ACTCCAGCTTCCCCCTGCTCCAGACTCCAGCTTCCCTCTGCTCCAGACTCCAGCTTCCCCCTGCTCCAGACTCCAGCTTCCCTCTGCTCCAGACTCCAGCTTCTCCCTGCTCCAGACTCCAGCTTCCTTCAGTTACAGCTACAATATACAGCAGTAAGCTCAGATGTCAGCAGCATTTCTTCACGAATTTAAAATAGAAGTAATTAAAAGGGCTTATAATTAATATAAAGAGCATGATGCATCGGACGAGTTTTGTGGATCCCATTAAAGAAGGAGCATTGCAACAAGAGGTTGATGTCTGTATTTAATTTTATCTTTTCTATTAGACGCCATCCTTTCAATTGGATCGCTTCTATTGGACCCCATCACTTCTATTGGACGTCATCACTTCTATTGGACGTCATCACTTCCATTGGACGTCATCACTTCTATTAGACATCTCTTCTATTAGACGTCATCACTTCTATTAGACGTCATCTCTACTATTAGACATCATCCCTTCTATTAGACGTCATCCCTCCTATTAGACGTCATCCTCTTGTTCTGCCTGTCAAGCAACTCCGTAAAGCAGATTCTTGTAAGGCGCGTAATTTGAGAGAAGAGGCTTGTATTTTCAAAACTTTTCTGTGTCGCAACTGCCCGCTACTACGTGCAATTCCGAAGCAACACTGAAGCGCAAAATTAATTTTTCTTCAAAGTGATGTCATGATACAATGCAAAAAGTGTTGTGTAAATAAAGGAATAATGCGCTATGGGTTCTCTGCTACTGAAGTATTGTGTATTGTACCTGACAGTAACACGGCAACAGAGAAGGTACAACGATTGCTTCAAAAATTACTTTCTTGGTCCATCCGTCCATCTTGTGACGTGAGGTAGAGGCTCGTAGGGGCGCTAAACGAGCTGTAGGTTACAGGAAATTTTTTGTCAGTTTTCACTGCTGGTACAACTGAAAACATGAATGAACAAACTAAAATACAGGGTGTCCATAAAGTCTCTTTACAATTTCAAAAATTTATTACAATCCAATTGATAAGATATTTTATTCAGATTTGTTCTATTGCATTCAGTGTTTATTAAAATTTTTAATCACATTTTGCATTTGTGTGTTTCAGGGATCCTGTTTGTGAAAGAGGTGTTGTTGAGACTTTATGAGAGACTTTTATAAGAGACTTTATGGACACCCTGTAGGTCCAATTATTCCACGCATTTGCTTGCGTTTGCTAGTCTGCCATCTAATTCTCACAAGCATGACGCTTGACCGAGCAAAACCCGCATGCATGTTGTGCACACAACATCGTGAATGTTATGCACACAACATCGTGAATGTTATGCACACAACATCGTGAATGTTGGCACTGCTATGTTGTGATGTTGCGCTCCTCGTAGCGTTGATGTTTGCGTGTGAGACGAGGGCTCAAGTCGGGGGAAAAATTATTGTAAAGGTGAAGCAAGAAATGAAGCAGCGTCTCATGAAGCAGCGTCTCATGAAGCAGCGTCTCATGAAGCAGCGTCTCATGAAGCAGCGTCTCATGAAGCAGCGTCTCATGAAGCAGCGTCTCATGAAGCAGCGTCTCATGAAGCAGCGTCTCATGAAGCAGCGTCTCACGGGGCAGTTTAGGAGGTGCACATGTCATCAGTAAATATTCACCCCACTACACACATTAACGGGAAATTACCAACGCGCCACCAGGACTCGCTTATGTGCTGGGAGGACATCCATCAGGCAGTGAACACAAGGGAAATGTAGTATGGCTCTTGAGTTCAGCTGAACACGCTGTGCGAGTGAACACAAGGGAAATGTAGTGTAGCTCTTTAGTTCAGCTGAACACGCTGTGCGAGTGAGCACAAGGGAAATGTAGTGTGGCTCTTGAGTTCAGCTGAACACGCTGTGCGAGTGAACACAAGGGAAATGTAGTGCTGAGTTCACTGTGTTGTTCACTGTGAGAGTGAACAAACAATAAAACACGACGCAATGAGGGCGCTTCAGAAAGGGCACGTTCACCCCAACCATGCCCCCTCACCTCCTCCCTCAAGCAGAAGTTGGGGGAGTTCCCCTACGATGCCTCATCTCTTAGGCCTTCTTAGGGGGTTGTCGCGAGTGGGGGAAGGAGGGCAGTTGCTGTATAATATTCGTCTTGGTTTTTGCAGTTTCTCAGTAAACTATAAAAGCTTTGGCTTTCCAAAAGACTCCCCGATTAACTATGTACTGTATGCATTATACAGAGCATGATCTAAAAAGTATGTAGTTTGGTGTAATACCTTACTCAGAATAGAATAGAATAGAATAGAATAGAATAAAGCTATAGGAACGGACCTTCAAGCCCATTCTTGGGTCGGATAATCACTTCGATAATTATTCGGTTACCCAAGTCCCATGCCGTAATTCTATCCGCGTCAACCATGGCGGCAGCGGGATTCGAACCCGGGTCTTCCCACTCGCAAGCGGATTCGCTCACCAGTCGACCAAGCTGGTGTAAGATATTGGACATCCTTTTAATCGAGTTACACCATCCATTGATTCTATAAGCGTTCGAATTTTCTGTAGCTTGAATTTGGTCCACATCTAAATTTGGCCCGTTTTGGGCCAAAATAAACCGAAATCGTAAACTGATAATAGAAGAAGGGAAGTGAAGAATTGGTTTCTTTCTGAATAGGATTTAAATCAAGCAATTGTAGAGGCCACTTCATGAGCTGAAATAGTCCTGGTGATGAGAGAACTCCTAGTGCAGGGGTTCCCAACCTGAGGTACATGTACCCCTAGGGGTACATTTGCTTATCTCAAGAGGTACATTCAATGTTAGTTTATGGTTCCTACAACCTAAAAGGTCTATTAAAAACTCAGTAAAATTGGCTTTCTGCTGAGCTTTCTGTCATAAAAATTCAGGGGTACATGCTGATCTGTCAAAATACTGAAGAGGCACAAGGTCAGAAGTGGGTTGTCAAACCCCATACTAGACGACGTGAGCCCGGGGGATGCCAGTGTTGTTGTTCATAGCCATCAGGAAACAAGGAAGTCCATTCAGAAATTAATCTCGTCAACCAGCATCCGCAAATACTGCAGCCGTGAGGCATCATCTGGTTGCCACACTGGTCAAACTGTCCCATGTCACCACACTGCATCACCACACGGCGTTACCACACGGCATCACCACACGGCATCACCACACGGCATCACCACATGGCATCACAAACAACATTCCAGTCCTCAGTATTCCAGTTTCCAGTCCCCAGTATTCCAGTTTCGATGTTCACTGGGAAACTGAATGCGTTTTTGTTGCTGACAGAAGTGGTTTCTTGATTGAAATGCTGCTACACGCATAATTTTTCCGTTAACAACTCGCGGCTTTTGGAGAAACCATCTTACTGATTTCACAGAACTTTTTTGTTAACTGCTGCGCCGCCCAAACCAATTTTTCTGGACTGAATGCTTCAAAGAGATCCTGCTTCTCTCACCAAGAAGTTGATGGATGTCCCGCATTCGCAACGAGATGAACCTCCCTCTTTTTTCCAGCGTACATCGCTTTTTTCATAATCCTCACGCTTGTCCATGTTACTGGCGAGATATCACGCCTTAATCTACCGCTCTCAATAGATATATACATTTTTATTGGCCAGTGTTGTTCGAAAAATTGTCTGGTCACGTTCATAATTCAGACAATTTTTCTCAATAGATAAGAGTATATGTTCTAATTGGCCAGCGATGCTCAAATAATAATTTTCTGGCCGTGTTAATATTTCAGGCACAGTTTTTCTACCCAAAACAAACATTAGCAAACTGCAAGACTCTTTAAATTTGAGGAAAAATAGCTAAAGATCACCGCAACTTTTATGGGAGCTGACTGCATCATTTATCGTATATAATGATATTCTTTAAACGCGTCACCCTCTTCAAGACTCACACCAATACGAGAACAGTTGAAATTTCTGGAGCTCATGGTTGCCCTGCTACAGCTACTACAGAATATTGACAATTTTTTAAACAGAACTAAATATTTCTGAAACAGATGCAAGAAAGAAACATACGATGCATCGGAAATCAGTGCAGGGTTTTTTGAGACGGGCAGTGTATATCGATTGTTTGTACTGTACGCATTGTATACTGATTGTACTTACTGTAAGCAGGATACATTATTTGTATGCACTGTGTGCATTTTATACCGACTGCACAGTATACACCATGCATTATATATTGACCGTATTGACTGCACGTACTGTATGTAACGACCCCAGTTTCCCACTACTACACCAACCCCATTCTGATCAAACTGCGCGCAGCGTCTCAACAAGCAGAACTGTAACGTGTTCTCAGAGTTTTGTTGATTGCAGTGCTGGGTTGTGTAACTGTTGAGTGCAGTGCTGGCTTGTGTAACTGTTGAGTGCAGTGCTGGCTTGTGTAACTGTTGGGTACAGTGCTGGCTTGTGTAACTGTTGAGTGCAGTGGATCAATAACACCTCAGCTTTTGTTGTAACACAATTTTGCAAAGAAAACTTCATGGTTTATTTGAAGGTTAAAGGCGCAAATCTCCTTCGTAAATGATAGACCGCCTTTAAAACAAAGCTTTTATTTTCTATTAGAGAAAAATATATTTACAAGAGGCTCTGTTTTTCCCGCAAGCTGTCAGGGGCAGAATGTTTTCAGTTTTAAACGATTATTTTTTACTAAGTGGGTTTATGAAATACACAGCTAACGACGATTTCCAACATCACAATTTCCATTAAAACACGGATTTCCTGCACAGTGTAATTATTTTTTCTTCAATGCGATTCTGTTCCCATCAGTTATCTTTTTCCTTTTACAACAATCATTTTCCCTTTAGAAATCACTCGTTTAGAAGAACAATCATTTTCTCTTTAGATATCCTTCTCCCTATAGAGCAATCAGTTTTCCTTTGGAGATCATCTTCGCTTAAGAGATAATTTTCTCCATAGGGAGATCATCTTGCCTTTAAAGCAATCAGTTTCTGCTGAGATCATTTTCCAGGCCTCAGATCGAGCCCCAATCCATCAGTATAGGGCGGCCCAGGCCTCACAGCAGAGCAGCAAATCTGAGGCCCGAATTACAGCGTCTTCTGGAAATTGCCCTGCACGGGTAGGCGGTATCTAGAATACAGGCGATATCCACATGATGGACGATGTCCGGAAGGAAGGTGGCGTATAAGAAATAAAGGATGTCCGGAGGAAGGGTCATATACGACAAATGAATGATGTCTGGAAGCAGGTGACGTATAAAAAATAAGTGATGTCCGGTGGGAGAATCATATACGACACATGAGGCATGTCCGGAGGGAGGGTTACATACGACAAGTAACTGATGTCCTGAAGAAGGGTCATATACGACAAATGAATGATGACCGGTATGTATAGGATGACCAAGTGACAATCGGTGTCAAGAAAATAAGTTATGCCTACAATACGGATGAAATCCAGGAAACGGCCGATGTCTAGAAGATGAATCGGGAACACGAGTTATGTCCAGGCCAAGAGCGATATGCGAAAAAAGGGAGACATCCAGACAATAGCAATATCCACAATAGATAAATTCGGAATACAAGCAATGTCTAGAAGAAAAAGAATTACTAGAGCAGAAATATCTGACGGGTGGAGCAAAAGTCACTTCACACTTTTAAATACTATTAAAACAAAACCTAATAAAGCCACAAAACTGGGTTATATGTCAAATGAAAGAAGAAATCTTGGAGTTTTATTTCGTATCCAGTATACCGATTAAAGGTTTATATTGTTGCTAAAACTTTCACTATTATCAATAACCCCAAAATGACAAAATATAGCAGAGAACAGCAAGCAAGAATAGAATAGAATAGAATAGAATGAGGCTATAGGAACGAACCTGCGGGCCCATTCTTGGGTCGGATAATTACTTCAATAATTATTCCGTTGTTTTGCCCAAGTCCCATGCCGTAATTCTAGCCGCGTCAACCATGTCGGCAGCGGGATTCGAACCCGGGTCTTTCAGCTTGCAAGCAGATTCGCTCACCAGTCGACCAAGCTGGTGATAGTGTGGAATAGATAGTGGAAAGTTATTTCCCACACAACGGATCCTTAGTTGCAGTGCAGAGGGACTTCATGGCAACATTTAATCAACCAACAAGTCCTTCCAGACACTGCATTATTGCAATAATTTCAAGATTCAGAGAATCCAGATCAACAGCTGATAAGGAACGCTCTGGTAGACCGAGAGAAGTACAAAATGCATATGCAATTCAGCGTCTTTCAAACAGCATTCAACAAGAGCCACAAATATCGACTAGGAAACGTTTCTGTGAACTAGGAATTCCTCAAAGATCACTACGTCGCATCCTGACAAAAGACTTGCAAGTGTACCAACATAAAATTCAACTAACCCATAAGTTAAATTATGCAGACTATCAGAAAAAAATGACTTTGCTCGTGCATTTCTGGATCTGGCAAATGATGAGACCTTCACTTCACACCTAATCATGTCTGATGAAACACATTTCCATATCAGCCGATACATAAACAAACAAAACTGTCAATTTTGGTGTGCTGAAAACTCTAGGATAATTCATGAACAACCACTTCATGCAGAAAAGGTTACTGTCTGGTGCGGTATAACACGTACAAGAATAATTGGCCCGTACTTTTTCTAAGATGGAGGATATCAGATTCAAATAATGAAACTTTTGTTGAAAAATAATAAAACTCCATGATTTCCTCTTTCATTTGATATGTAACCTACATTTGTGGCTTTATTAGGTTTTGTTTTAATAGTGATTAAAAGTGTGAATTGACTTTTGCCCCACCCGTTACATAGAACAGGAGCAAAATCCAGAACACTGTGACATCTATAACAAAGAAAACCCAAGACCCAAACCTAGTTCAAAAAAGAAAGCATGTTGCACGTCAAAATTATCGATCGCGTACCACAATCTACATCTTACACCGGCCGCACATAACCAGCGTTCGGTCCAATTCGTTTGATCTTTATCTTTACCACCAGCTTGGTCGACTGGTGAGCGGACCCGCTTGTGATACGGGAAGACCCGGGTTCGAGGTCCGCTGCAGCCGTAGTCGGTGTGTGCATGACCATCGGCGGCTAGAATTACGGCATGGGACTTTGGTACAGACCCAAGAATAGACCAAAAGGCTCGTTCTTATCGTCCCATTCTATTCTATTCTAATTAAAATCTTAAAGCGCCGAGTTCATGCTGTGCACTCGAACAGGCTGCAGTGGCATGTTCCAATCTTACAATGAACAGCTTTGAACTTTTACTTCAATATATGAATTTAGTTTTCTTAGAGTTTACCGAGTGTTTCATGAATACAAAGCGAAGTTTTGATCTTTTCCAGCAGGATAATACGTAGGTTTCCCGCCCACACTCCGTTTTATTATTAAGAAATTTTCTTGCTCTCACATGACCCGAGCAGGAGGTCATGGCGTTTGATCTTGACGCATCGTATTTTTTATGGTAACCAGCACCAGTAGAAATTGAGATTCATAAAAAAATTCTTAAAACACCTTATTGCATATAGATTTTGGTTGTATCCAAGCCTGAACATAATGCATGCAGCAGATATTGCATGCAGACAAGAGCATAATGCGTGCAGCAGATATTGCATGCAGACATGAACATAGTGCGTGCAGGAAAGATTGCATGCAGACATGAGCATAATGGGTGCAGGAAAGATTGCATGCAGACATGAGCATAATGCGTGCAGGAAAGATTGCATGCAGACATGAGCATAATGCGTGCAGGAAAGATTGCATGCAGACATGAGCATAATGCGTGCAGGAAAGATTGCATGCAGACATGAGCATAATGCGTGCAGGAAAGATTGCATGCAGACATGAGCATAATGGGTGCAGGAAAGATTGCATGCAGACATGAGCATAATGCGTGCAGGAAAGATTGCATGCAGACATGAGCATAATGCGTGCAGGAAAGATTGCATGCAGACATGAGCATAATGGGTGCAGGAAAGATTGCATGCAGACATGAGCATAATGGGTGCAGGAAAGATTGGTCTCTTACAGCTCGCAGCTAATCTCAGAATTGCACATAAAAGATGCAGGTACAAGCGCTGTGTTCTGCATCAGATGGCATTTTGACTGCAACGCTGGCGTCGTTATCTCACTCGGACTTTTTATTGCACTTCTCGTAAGTGGAAATGAAGTTTCTGGAAGGCAATAACACAATCATACACCACTCCTGACTCATCAACCCTCGTGCCCAGTGTCTCCACTTACAATATCTTCTGTACTCACTTTGTTTTTATTCTTCACTTCTGTGTCATCAGAAAGACCGTCTTGAAGATAGATCATTTGAAGGTAGTACAAACTTTTTTGGTCGTGAAGGTCTTTTGACTTTTGACTTTGACTTCTGAAGGTCTTGAAGGTAGTACAAACTTTCGAGTGTTTGACTTGAGAGAATGGCAGTGCAACTTATCATTTATAGACGATAGAAAAAGTTTAATAACTAAGTATCCTCTATAAATTAACAGGTTAATAACTTGAATACCTACGTTGTTTACCTATTATTCAGAGTGCTCAATTTCACAAAACTATATAATGTTTATGATTATATTACGATTACCCGTACGGGTAATTAGGAAATTAATAAACAGTAACGCATTCCAATATTTTCAGTTAGAAAAAATGGAAAACAAGAAAATCGACGCCCAGGAGAGATGCAAAAGACAATATTCGGAGCTCACACAATTAAAAAAGAATTTCTATTCATGCACTCGGGTTTGGTCACTGATTGATCAGAGACGCTGCGGTTGCGCATTGGGAGGTCGAGGAGCGTGTGTTATTTTAATTTTCTTATTTTCTATTTATTCACTGAGTGGATTGTTAGCATTCACTACATTTGTTCACCTACTGCAAACTGTGTGAACAATTTTCAAGGATGCCAGACAAAAGAACTAGGAATTTTTTCCATTTGTATGCCTCTTTAATGGAAATTCTTACCTCCACGACAGCATACAAGACAGACAATTTAAATAATAATAAAGAACTTGAAAATGTTACTCAGACTTGAATAAATATAACGGTCCAGTGTAGACGCCTCAACCAACAGGCCTAAGCAGCGACCAAGAGACCTAAGCAGCGACCAAGAGACCTAAGCAGCGACCAAGAGACCTAAGCAGCGACCAACAGGCCTAAGCAGCGACCAACAGGCCTAAGCAGCGACCAACAGGCCTAAGCAGCGACCAACAGGCCTAAGCAGCGACCAATAGGTCTACATCGGAACCCAATAGGCGCGTTTGTTTGTCGCCTGCCCTCATTCATTGCCGTAAACAAGTCCCCTCAGAGCGGCTGTAAAATGCCCAGTCAACAGCGGCCGTAAAAGGACAAGTCCACAGCGGCCGTAAAATGACAAGTCCATAGCGGCAGTGATGATCAAGTCCACAGCGGCAGTGATGATCAAGTCCACAGCGGCAGTGATGATCAAGTCCACAGCGGCAGTGATGATCAAGTCCACAGCGGGAGTAAAGATCAAGACCACAGCGGCATTAACGCTCAAGTCCACAGTGACGAGGCAGTAAACTGGTCTCACAGTCCTGCCTGCAGGCCTGCGCAAGGCTGCCTGACAATACCACGACAAACAGAGTTACAGAACTCCTTTTCAAATGGACGGGAGCAAGGGCCAGAAATACAGGGTGTCCATGAAGTCTCTTTACCATTTCGAAAGTTTAGTGCAAATGCAATTGACAAGATACATATTTTATTCAGATATATTTTATTGTATTTAGCGTTTATGCAAGTTTTGAATCCTATTTTTATTTGGGTGTTTCAGGGATCCTGTTTGTGAAAGATGAGCGGTCGAGACTTGATGAGAGACTTTTATAAGAAACTTATGAAAGTCAACAAATCCACGGGGTTTTACATGAATATTTCACAGCGTGATCTTCACATTTTTAGGTGTTCATAAGTTGCGTCTCTTCTCTCACAAACGTTTTCAACAATATTTCTATGCTTTCATAAATGTTTCCATTAACGTTCTGCCTAATGCAGACAGTGGTGAAGAATCATCAACAAACATAAATATGAGTTCAAGCACAAGCCTCTTGTATATTAGAGGCGCAAACAAAAATAAAGACAATCGTTAGGCTTAAATATACAGATAGCAGGCAAAATATTTTTTATTATTCATTAGCTTAGGATTAATACGTAAAGACACGAACCTGGCAATACATGTAGACTTGTTCAGCTTAGGATTAATAAGATAAGAAACTAAGTTGCAGATAACTGCTAGTAATATAGCTGACTATCTTCGCCCTTGATTACTTAGGAAATAACATTAACTGGTAACATTGGTAACATGACTCACCTGTGTGCAGGTAGTGGGTGAGGAGGGTGCCCACCACTAACATGACTCACCTGTGTGCAGGTAGTGGGTAAGGAGGGTGCCCACCACTAACATGACTCACCTGTGTACAGGTAGTGGGTGAGGAGGGTACTACCACTAACATGACTCACCTGTGTGCAGGTAGTGGGTGAGGAGGGTGCCCACCACTTCCAGCATCGTGGGCTGCCGCATTCACGCTCCCGCCGCTCACTGACACACACCCGCCAGCTCAAGGCAGACCCTATGGTAAGTAGTAATGAATTTATTTATCATCTACATATAACGGATAGTATCTCCATATCTCTCTTTCTCTCTGTATCTGTGTCTGTCCCATTACATCCTATTTATTACTGAAAAAAATTTATTGAACTGAAATCAAAACGGGCATGCATGTATTATAAGAATTGTATTGTGGATACCAAAGGAGCTGGATCACTATAAAATGCGCCATTTTCCCAGTTATTAGCTTTTTTCTCTTACACGGCCATATCATCGGTAGATAAGATATGGAATGGTAGTTCTGTATATATTAGTGAAAAATATTCAGATTCTGATAGTACCACGGGTGAAGCTGAAAAATGTATTTTAATTCACAGATCTTTAATTTAATCTCTTCTAAATCAAGGAATTTCAACGGGTACTATTTGGGCCATGTTATCGGTAGATAAGATACAGAATGGAAATTCTGTATACATTAATGAGAAGTATTCATTTAATACACAATAATTCATCGTAAATCTTTAATACATTCATCTTTATAATGATTTCAAACTAATCAAATCTAAATCGTGGAATTTCCATGGGAACTGTGTACTATACAATAATTATGATTATTATTATCATTGCATTATGATTCTTAATTATCACTATTGAAACAATCAATGTAATGCATCATCTACTGAAGGTAAAAGATTTAAATTTGCAAACACGTGTTCATTTCTCACGAGCATTAAAGCCCTTGCCAATTTAACGCGTTCATTTTAACTGAGACGCATTCACGACCCATGTTTATTAGAAGTCCTACACAATTCTGAGCTGAATACAGACACCGACGACAACTGGGGTAAGATTTATGTTTTTATCCTTGAAATTCTCGGCCTTCTATTGTTTGGGTCTTATATTAGACGAAGAAATGCCATGCATTCGAAGAATTCCTCGCGAAGGAAGCTCCAAATCCGTTTCCCAGAAGGAGTTCGTAGGCTCACGCTTTATTATCTCGAGGCCTTGAGAAATACGATAAAAAAATCTTCATATCTTGGATAGCAGCGACGACATGGCTTCGGTATTTTGTTGCGGTGGAAGCTGTAATGGACCTCAAGAACCTCTTGCACAAGTGTGCTGGTTTTTGCACGACTAGAAATTGACCACAATTTGCCTCTTGACATTCCCTCACATCACAACATGTTCAATTTGTCCTCAACAAACAATACAGCTCATCGTTCATGACGCTCTAATAAATCCTCATTCAGTCTCTTGTCCCTGTTAGACAAACACGGATTAATCTTATAGAGATCGACTGATTCTTTATCTGAACGAATATTGCGTCAATTCACTCATTATATTGTGTCCTATGAGTAATTTCGCCCAACTTCTGAACGAAATTTTTAGAATGTTGTGCTAGAATGAAATATTTCTAACATCCCACTATATAATAATACACAGTTTGTTGCTTGCTTGCTGTGTCTCTCTGTGACGCTCTTAAGGATTTAGATAGGAGGAAATTCGATAGGGTATACATGTAATGTAAGCATTGTATTGTAGATACCAAAAGCACATCCTTCAATGCGGCAACTCCTTCGCAAAGCCCGCGTCCACTGGCAAATCAAACGAAACAATTCAGTAAAATACACGTGAATTTTCACGCGTGGGTCTACTAATACATCAAAAACAACAGCGTCAATCTTGCCTATTTGTGCAATCAGTCCAACGTCAATCTCTGTAATCTGGATACCGACCACCACACCAAATTTCCTTTATTTAATAGACCAGCATTTCGGACTCTGGACAAGTTATTTAGCAGACCACTTTTATTACTGCAAGTGCCACGTTTTTGCTCGTATTCTTCAGAGACAGAGGTCCACATGACCTTGACCTTCTCAGACAACCGACGTCACGTTTTATTTTCTTATTTGCCAGACGTAAGATATAAAACAGCTCTGCTCTCATTCGTTGAGAGCATTTATTCGTTGCTGTAAACTATAAAATTATCCTTTTCATTTGAACCATTAACTTAATGGACGCATAATCTTGTACAATGTGTACAACCCCTTGACTTGAACGCAAGATTTAAACGCATAATCATCTTGTGCTATGTGCGCTTCACTGGAGGGTACACCACTTTATTCCTAGCAACTAGTGTACAAAACTTGTCCTTTTCCACAGTATTCTTTTCTCCTGAGAGCAGCAGCACAAACACAGCTTAGCCCTTTAACGATCAAATTATTTTCAGACTAATCAAAATTGCGGGTAAATTACTACTCCTCTTTGCTTATTGTTGTGTAATTTTACCGTAATTTTGAACGAAACTTTTAGAATACGAGACTAAACGGAATGATTACCTCTGGGTCCATCTGCCATTAATGGGTTAGTTCGCACGTTATAACCTCCAGAAGCTCTTGTGAAGACAGTGATATTTCTTTATTTCCTCACCTAAATGACCACTATTTCCTTCAGCTTACACCTACAACTCTGCAGATTGAAACATTTTTCTTTTGCCCGATTCTATTTCTCGTCTTTTTTACGAGTGACTCGTTTTTGTGATTGCTATTCCACGCTAAGGATTGTTCAATTTAGTTTTTTGTGAACATTCTGAATGTGGAAGGCTAGTGGTGAACACACGGCTGTTCTTGTTCAGAGAACTTGCAACACCACAATCACTGGCACGGGCGGGAACTGATGTCAGTTACAGCAGACTTCCATGAATGAAATTCATGAATAAAAATGATGAATGAGTGATGAAGGGGATGAAAGAGATGTGTTGGTTGTGCAGGTCTCCTGACGGGGGAGTGGCAAGAAAAATAATGAATACCGTAACGCGTAACGTAACGCGTGACGTAACGCGTAACGTAACGCGTAACGTAACGCGTAACGTAACGCGTAACGTAACGCGTAACGTAACGCGTAACGTAACGCGT
>VCRD01005481.1:0-18102 GCA_006783055.1 Trinorchestia longiramus
TGGCGATGTGTTTGTGTTTATCTCTCTGTGGTGATGTGTTGGTGCACCATTGGTGATGTGTTGGTGCACCAGTGGTGATGTGTTGGTGCACCAGTGGTGGTGTGTTGGTGCACCACTGGTGGTGTGTTGGTGCACCAGTGGTGGTGTGTTGGTGCACCAGTGGTGGTGTGTTGGTGCACCAGTGGTGGTGTGTTGGTGTACCTGTGGTGATGTGTTGGTGTACCAGTGGTGATGTGCTGTTCTGCCAGAGGCAAGGCTTACAAAACAGTCATGTTTCCTGTGAAGAACACATTAATGCCTGCTAATGTACCTCAGCTCTTACTCCACACACATTTGGGTTTGTGTAAAATTTCTTTAGACACAGATATAGTATCTAATAAGGATAGCTTTTATGTCATATCAGAGTCCTGTGATGTATCTTTAAAATCTGTGAGTAACCTGATCAATATTTTCTATTTTTTAATCAATTGAAAATCCTCATTGATATATGTAATGTTGATTGCTGCATTTCTATTCTTACCCTATTGACTTTCTAATGTGTGCTCATTTTGCCTTTTGCTCTCAGTTAGTGAATGCAATGATTTTTTTAATCACTATGCTCCTGATGTTGAGCCTGCATAATTAAATAAAGTTCACCTTACACATGACTAGCCATTAAAGGGCTGCTGAGACTGTGTTGGCTAAATTTATTTGTTTTTATTCTCATTGTAATAACACAAGATGAACTTATTCATCATACACTACAATCAACATATAATTACATTAATTTTACCTTAGAGTTGTGTACAACTAGAACTCTTTGCAGTTGTGCACTACCTTTGCCTGTTTGTGTGCCTTCACCCTCACGGTTTTATTGAAAATTACAGAGTCAGCAGCAGAGAGCGTTGCTGCTCGAGTTGCTCAGTTCAAGTCTGCCCTGTCCTCTCTGGACGCCCATCTTATGTACACCAAGCCACCTGAGCTGCTGCAGGCTGCCCTACACCAGCATGTGCAAGGTGAGAGCTCTGTCATTGGGAGGTTGGTAGCATGGTAACCAGTCCTGTTGTAATCCTGTGTGACATATACATCTCTCGTAGCATGCCTGATATACAGTGTGACCCTTGAAAAATTTAAAAGAATTTTTTTGTAGATATCTAGAATATCAATTGCATGCCTTGCATTTTTATACAAGGTAACCCAAAAACTGTCAACTGAAATTTTATTATCATTTCTATATTAGTCGATATTATTATTATTGAATTTATTTTTATGCACACAATTTGTATGTATAAAAGTTTATTATGAAATTATGAATAAATTATAATGAAATTTCAATTGACTTTTTTAACCCTGTAAAGTATAAGCATGACATGATGTATAATTTTTATGTGATGTATAAGTAAAACATGATACAAATGCACAACATGATGTAAAAGTATAACATGAAATATAGGTTTAACATATCTTGGATATATATCATGACATAGTAGTAGATGACCAACCTACTGATGACTCTGATGAATTATTTTGAGGTACAAAAAATTGAAGAAATATTTATGTAATCAAAACACCCACTCGGTACACTAGCATTTTTACCCTTGCTTGTCAGGTACACTAGGACTAGTTTTAAAGCTACCTCAAAGGTTAGGTTACATTCTATATCCAACTCATGTGGGCTAGTTTGTGTTTTAAAATGTCTTGAGACTGCTGGGTGGGAATGATGAAATTATTGTAAAGTATTGTGACTTTTAAAAAGTTCTCACACATTCCTTTGGAAAAAGTTGACAGATAAATTTGTATTTATGATATCATAAACACCCTTCAATTAGAGTATTATAGTCAAGTATCAGGTCAACAAATTAGTTCAATTGAGTTGCATTGGACGTATTTTCAATGCTGTCTGAGCTATAGAATTACACTGGCAACTCTGTTAAGTGAGGTCTTGGAGCCAGAGGTCAGTGTTTAATGCTCACTTACTGAACTAAAGCTTTATATCATATTTTATAGACGTCAATGTTTATAATTACTAGTCGAGGATGTGTGGTTTTGTAGGTTTTCTCCTGTAATTCTTTAAATATTGTAACTTTGCTTTACAAATCTAAGAGCCAAACTTGGGTTGTGTCAGAAGGGAACAAGTTTTTTCTGACGAATATCTGAATCTTACACCTTCAATTTTGGAAAATGCAGTTCTGTTTTGGCACCAGGAACGTCATAATTCAGGATGTCGCAAGATATATGGTTAATCTTTGATTACTTGTTACACATTTTTTACTTCATGCTTCTGAATATCCCTAAATCATGATAAACATACCGTCAATGTTTGAAGATATGTAATTTGTCATGAAGCGTTATTAAGAGTAAGCCAATATTATGCAGTGTTATTGAGAGTACAACAATGTCATGAAGTGCAACTATTGTAAGAATGGCATGGGTGTTACTGAGGGTAACACAATGTCGTGAAGTGTTACTGAGAGTACAACAATGTCTCAAGATTGCAGAGACAGTTTCATAAAGAACTAACAGCAAGACACATTATTGCTCACACCAAAAATAAGTTTGAAGCAGGTAAACTTCTAGAATAGAATGAGGCTATAGGAACGAACCTTCTGGCCCATTCTTGGATCGGATAATTACTTCGATAATTATTCGGTAGTTTACCCAAGTCCCATGCCGTATTTCTAGCCGCGTCAACCATGTCGGCAGCGGGATTCGAACCCGGGTCTTCCCGCTCGAAAGCAGATTCGCTCACCAGTCGACCAAGCTGGTGATGTTGTCTCAAGAATTTTGAATTCTAAATGAAATACATAGCTATATTATCATATCCTTGGCATTATCTGCTGTAACATCAAGTATGTAGACATGACCAGGGGGGGTTGAGATCAATGTTTTCTTTTATGACATTAAATTATCTACAATAAAATGGCACATTTTGTGATTGAAACTCATTAGAAATAACGCACGGTATGTTTGTATGTATGTATATATACGAGTAATGGTAACTTAAAAATTGACTATTATTCTGGGACACCCTGAATTTATTGTAATAATTGTTAACTCTATTTGAGAACACTTAAATAGATGTCAATCTCAAAGGTGCTCCCCAAACACTGCTAGCCTACAGAATTTTGTGTGTTGTTGTAATAGAAGTCTGACCACTCAATATTTTTGAATAGAAATGGTGAAATCCTGAGGGCAATTGCCAATCATTGCGTGCCTGTGATGTTGTGAGTCCTGGCGCACAAACTTCCTGTGCGTGTGTTTTGTTAGAGTGTGTTGCCTGCCTTAGATGCAGCATGGATCTCTCTGGCTCCTATGACACATTAAAATATATAAAAATTTAAATTATTAAACCTATTAAAATGCCCAAAATGAACAAGGCTTCCTAGCAGCAGTCTTTTTATTGGTACACGTTTTAATAATTTGTGAAATTACGAGGCCAGAATGTCTAAGAACCGTAGGTATCATTTGTGTTGGTCACTATGAAGACGTCCCGAATAGTCGCACATATGAGCTAATGTACCAGACTCAACGTGTTTGTTGCGAGTGTTAGTCAGCGATGAGTGTTCTCCAGTAATTGTGTGTGCTCTTGCAGATGATGGTGAAGACAGTGCAACGCTGCCTGTGCAACATTTCGTTCCTTTCGTGGGCAATGGTTACATCGGAGCGTGGTGAGCTGTCTGGCTATGGTCTAGTGAGGAATTTGCTGGGATATGGGACTTAAATCAATGCATCAGCTCAGGGCTGCCTGGGAGTATGGAGTTGTAAATCTGTTTGCTTTAACCTGGATAAAAGGAGGAATTTTTTACTTTACATTGCTTATACCTCATATTCGCAATGAGAGGCAAGTTGAGCTATATTGCTTGTCTAGCTTCATGGTGTGTTAACGTACTCGTAATATATCGTCCATTTTAGGCACTTTAATAGGTTATACCATAATCAGCGGAAGTAATCACCACAACAGAAAGTTTCCACTGTGTGTCAAGTTTCTACATACTTAAGCATCTGACAACTCCTAACTTTGGTTTATGTTTCCGATGTTACTTCTATATCAAGTGTTGTTCGAAAAGGCTCCTTTCTTTCATGACACCAACTTCAGCACCTGTACAGTTCTAGGTTCAATGTTAATACGTCCCAACTCATCACTATTACAGTGTGTCGTTAGTTGCAGTAAATTGTTGGAATAGCAGTCATACTTGTCTTCTGGATATCACTAAGATTGTGATTGTGCTGAGTGGGGTTCTTGAACTTGAAAGCGGGAAGAATAGAACATTTTTAGCTCTAGTTCAGTTGAAGCGTGGAAACGTTTTTAAGCCTTGCATGTACTTGTAGGTATGCATAATTAAATTGTTATATTTTGTTACGTTGTGTTGTTATTTAATATTTTTTAAGGAAATCTTATTTTCTCAGGTTGATGGAAACCCAGTCCTCGTCTGGAGATGCCTCGGGTGGTGGCGAGGTCTATATAAGGCACGGGCGTAACTTGGCGCTCCCACTTCCTTACGAGCCGCTGCTCCACGTGCACGTGGATGGTGAGTACCGTTCTTTTTCTCTGCGTTCTTTTGGAACTTCAAATAGGCATTTTTTATCCGTTTGGTACGGTGAGGAATGAGGCAGTAAGGGACGACAAATGTGGTGCGTGAGTAATTCTAATAGGGATAGTGTAGTGATGATGCAGTTGTAAAACATCATGAGAATAAATAAGCAGCCCCTGCTTAAAAAAGTTATCAAGATATTGGAGGAAGTGTAGTGTCTTTAAGTCATTACATTTGTAGGGATTAACATCACATTTATAGGTTTGTAGTGTCATTCTATGTTTGTGTGGAGAGACAAGAAACTTATTGCTTAAAAATAATATGTCATTGAAAATTCGAGAGTGTGCACTAGAAATCGTGAGGAATGGAAAAGGCGTGTGGGTCAGTATGAATATTTGACTCAGCTTCATTTGAGCCTGGGTCAAAACTGTTTTTTTTAGTGAAGTACCTGGTCGTAGGAAGAAGGACTTGTTCATGCCATGACGTAAAGTCATTATGTCATAAAGACGTAAAGCTCCTAAGCGCTGCAGTGTCTGTGGCAAAGCTTCTGCTCAATATGTGTAATTCTTGAGCTGATGTTCCAGTGCTTTGTGTAACTGATCATCTCTCTTCTTTCTACATCAGAAAATCATGTCAAGTGTATTATATTCATGCACTGTTTACGTCTCCCATTTGGTATCTTATCCACAATGGGGCACCAGCCCACTGTACCATTACCAACCAAACTTTTGGAACAGAAAAATTGGTAAATCCTCTTTATCTCTAAGTAGTTCACTCATGTTATGGCAAGTAACGTGATGAGACAGAAACCATACCATGACGTATTTGTGCCAGGTGGCGCTGTACACGAGGCGGTGGTGACGCACTACACCCAGGCCGCCATTCACAGGATACAGGCCTGGCGGGTTGACTCCTTCGTGACGCACCAGCGCTCTGCCACGGCTGACGGTGCCTTGCCTCCTCCTGTGCCTGGTGGGTGCGCCCTCTCTTTTTTCTGTCCAGAGGCGGGATGTTGTGGAATTGGGTATGCAAAATATTGGTTTAATAATGACATTCTACTTGTTTGTTTAGAGCAAGCATGTCATGGAATTTCATATGCAAAATGAGGGTTTAATAGTCGCATAATTTGTCTCTCCATCTTCATGTCGGGTAGGGGGCTTGAGATGAAGGTATTCATCCAACTGCTAAAGCAGTGACACACAGTTAAAGGTTGGAAAATTCATTGTTTCTATGCACAGAGGTACACCAGGTTTGTTATGCCCGCCATACCGGGCTTAATCATAGTTCAAACGTCAAGGCGATCACTTGTGATGGAGCAAAGACGTGTTACAGATGTTGCAGCACGCGAACTTGATCGATGTTAACGATCATTTTCTTGACCACCCGTAAGCTGCATTCCATATATCCACTTTGGTTACTACAGTCAGTGTTTTGAATAAAATTCAAATGGTAAAATTTTAAGTGCACAAATATTGAGTGCACCGACATGCGTTGTATGCGTGTAGTTGGGTTGATAATAGAAGCGACAGACGGCGTAGCACGAGTAAACTCTGTGCTCCTTCTGTTCCCTATACCTGAGGCAGGTAACCTTACTTGCATTTACACTCTATTTGCGCCAATGTCGGAACACGTATTGGTGGTGAACTTGTTGGAGACAAATGGTAGATAGTTTTTGAATGTTTTCTCCGTACACTAGGCCTGGCCTATGATTGAGCGTTAATCGTTTAGTATGTTCATGCATGAATTCACATGCATCTTGTTTATCCCGGCTGTGCAAAACACAGAAGTTTCAAGAGGTTTTCTTATTAAGGGCTGTCATTTTTTTTGAGTCCGTTAACCTAGACGTAACTATTGACGCTATTCAGTATTAACAGTTCTCTGGTACCTTGTGAATGAAGTGACGAGTTATTCTCCCCTGAGGTAGCTCGAGCTAAAGTTTTCCTGGGTTTGTTAAGGTCTTTGTCTCAAATACAGCTATTTTTAACCAAAACAATGTCATGTTAAGTAAAAAATTTGGAGCTTTCAATTAAACAATCATTTCAACATATCTTAAAGTTTATCTAGTATGGACTGTGTTTCTTTACCGAGCACCCGTAGTCCACCAAAGAGGCCACAGGCCTTCGACCGTTGGGACATGAGTGGACGCCGAAAAATTTCGAATAGAATAGAATAGAATAAGGCAATAGGAACGAGCCGTTTGGCCCATTCTTGTTCAATACCGAAGTCCCATGCCGTGTTTGCAATACTCGACTCATTGAAGGGCAGGGGGTCACGAGTGTTAAGTGACTCGGTGATAGGGGGGCAGCATTGGCCATCAAAGGTTGAGAAACGGTGTTCTAGTGAATGAACGAAGTTCACATTTCAATGAGCTATCGTGCAGTGATTTTGTACCCTGCATCTTTTCGGGATTATAATTTCAAAGTGCTCATGTGTGGTCAAGAAGTTACCTTTTTGAAACGAGATGGTAATGTGTGCATGTCTCAATAAGGCCAAGTGGCTGCACCATCGGAAGGTGCTCAAATGATGGCAGCCAGTATTGAAGTGTACAGGCATGGCCTGGTGCGGGAGAGTACATTGATAAAACTAGTATAAGACGTAGCTGCCATTGCTGCATCTCAGTCAGACTTTAGCTGCTAAATTGTAGCGGATATAGGGTTTCAATAACTGTCATTACATTCAGATGTGAAATCAATCATTTACACTAACATTTTTCAATTTTTTTACAATTTTGTGGATCAATGAAATATGTTTTCAAGATATGATATTTGTTATAATGGCCAGGGGTTAAGACCACAAAATAGCTATTTTAGAGTTACATCAGGCGAGAAAATCTCCAACGTATAGTACTGAAATCTTACAAGTTAAAAAAATGTTAACTTAAAGGACGTTGAAACGGTTCAAAGAGATTGGACAAGTAAAGAATAGGCTTGGACAAAGTCGTCCTAAAACTGCCAGAACCTCAAAACGTAAAATTCTCCAGAGAAAACCTCAGATGAAACCCAAAAAGATCCCTCAGAAATCTGCCGAAAGAAGGAAAGTATCAACGAAGACTTAAAGACCTCTCCTCACAAACATTAAAAAAAATAACTTATCTACGAAAACTGTGGACAAATATCTTACATGGGCCAAAATCTTTCTCTCTCGTATCCACTACCAAACCTCGTGTTGAATGATGAAAAATAGTTATCATCTAGCAAAAATTTAACGTAGAAAGTGATCGATTTCGGTCGAAGATTGGGGAGATTGACACTCAGGTAGTAAGTTGATGACAAATTGTGGCGTTGGTGATGGCTTAGGTCACGATCATTGAAATTGAAACGAGTCCGTAGTTTTTCGTGGGAGAATGGTTAAAATTAACCAAGAAAGTTACATTAACGACATTCTTTTAGAATTGCTATTTCCTTGATAGAAATCATTAAAGATCGCTAGTGGTTATTTCAGTACGACCCAGTCCCCGCACATGAAATTAAGAAAAGACAAGGGTGGTTGGCATTCTATGTTCCCTACTTCACTTTGAATGAGAAATGTCTTTCATAGCCAGATCTGAATTCTCTCGAATCACCAATACTTAGATACTTAGAGGCACTCAAGTCCAAACTTAATAAGGAATGAGCCAAAATCTCTCAAAAAGTAATTCATGACTCGTGCATGTGATTCTCTAAATGTCTTCAGCTTGTTATCGACAAAGAGTTAGGGAATAGTAAAGAAAGTGTATTAATTTATAACTATTACGTAATTAATTACGTATGTTTTGTTGCATTTGTATATATGTATGTATCATACAAATATGTTCGTTTAATAAATATGGGCTTCAAAAGTTATTACATTAATTATTGCACACCCTGTGTAGTGTGATCGTTGGAAATCGTTTCTTGTTTGGCGCTAAAGTTGAGTGAGTATCAATGTTTTGTGGCTATGGTCGTTTAGTCCTTGTCCTCCAATGACACACGTCGATCAAGGCTCGCGTAACTGTGGTCTTGCCCTCCCTCACAGCTACTGGCGCTGAGGGTGGGGGCAACGTTGAGGTGACGCACACGGTACTGGCTCACCGCACCATCCCCTCGTTGCTCCTTCAGGACATTGTCGTGAGTAGCGACTAGTCTATTCCAAGATTGTGACCAATATTGATGCCCACTTAGATTAGCGCCAATACCAGGTACCTAATTAGGTTGTACAAATACTTGGTACCTTATCAGTTTAGTTTGAATACCAAATAAATGGAATTTAGCCAATACCTATACCAAAACTACTATTACTGATATCGATACCAAATATAGCAGGTACTAATCGATAACGATACTGGAACTTTCCCTCTTTACGAAAAGAGAATATCCTTTCCACCTTTAAGAATGTTACATGGTACGAATTGCACGCTGGTAGGATGGTAAAATTCTCAGGTATCATTAGAATGCTATTTGAGGCGGAGATTTAGTGCTTGTTCTGGACAGCCCGCTGATGCTTGGAATTTTTTTTACTGATTTCACATTAAGTATACGTGTGTTGTTGGGGCATGGTGTTACCGGACTTACCAATTAATGTCAAGTTGGTCAAGAGTTCCCAGCCAGCAAACGACAAGTTTTACAGCACCGTTCTTTTCAGGTTTTATGTATTTAAATAATACTTTTAATTAAAAGGGGTTTGTATATTTATTTTTTATAACACTTTCAATCACAGTATTTTAAAATGTTTATATATTCTTTAATTTATTGCACAACAAATTGCAAGGAATAGTTGATAGTTGAGAGAGGTTTTATATCTCCTTATTGCACCGCAGTAATACAGAGTTAACTATTGCACCAATGGCTTAGCGAGGTGTACAAAAATCGGCAGCAAGGATCTGTACACCGAACAACCATTCGACAGCAGAGTGAAATATGTATTGCCACTCTGACTGCAGGCGCTCGACTACCCCTACTCCACCTGCTGACGTTCCCTCAATACATAGGGAACCACGCAAGCGACAGATTTTAGTGTGCATACCCAAGGTACCAAGAGGAGCACCCCTAACGTACACGTCCTACTGAAAACCTAGTGAACGATTAGGTCGTTCACAATGGAATAAAGAGGAGGCCTGAACCGGAAACCGAGAGTAGGCTCATCTGAGCGAATCTTCTCATGATCGGCAGCCTTCCTGCTTGAGGCGATGAGCAGCCAGTGCACAGTACATAAATATGATCTGTACATAGTGAGATTATTATCCTGAGGATTTAGGGGAAAAATTCCAGCCTGCTGGTGAAGCATAAACTTAAGAGTACTTTGCATCTCTTGGGTCTGATGAGCAGTTTATTGACTGGCGGGTATTGGAACCTTGCCGGTTATACTTTTTTGTCATCAGAGGACTAGATTTTTTGACCGGAACGACTGAACTTTCGTCCTTTCTGTAGAACTGTTGGTATGGACGGTCACCTCCCTTGCGTAGATTAGGAAATGCCAGCGGGTATAGCGCTGAATATGACATTTTATGATTCTAAATGTAATGTAATTCTGTGTTAATAGTATCATTTTGCGCGTTCTTCTGTTAAAGGTTTGTTGCTTTACTCAAGTTATCTCATTCTAAACTGATTTAGAGCTTGTTCGATAGTTTGTAGACGCGTTACACGAGGCAGAAAAGCCATGGTTACAGACGGTATTTGATTTTCCTAATGCATAAAGGTAATTTTGGCTTGATAATTTAAAACCTTCATATCAAACACTCTAAGTTATGAAGCTTTCATCTTCCACTTATACAGGGTGGCCCATAAGTAAGGTGCCTTTTTAAAACTATTATAGCTATAAAACTACAAATCGTCAAGAGATTTGGTTAATTCAGAATGAATGAGGAGATTTCAAAGTTTTCTACCAGCGTATCAAGTCTACCGACAATCACAACATGTTGCCCAAAAATTCATAAAATCCTCCTCCCAAAATGAATCGTTACGCAGTGAACCAACGAGCAAAAATGGTGGAACATTACTTCCAATGTAATTGTACGGTTACTGCAATTCAGGGGAATTACAGGAATATTGATGGTATTGAAAGAAGTCCTTCGAAGAACGGCATAAAAAAGGTGAAAATGTGCCTCATCAGTCATCTAATCTAATACTAAAAATGACCGTTGTGTGTTCATATATTTATATATATATATGTGTATATATATATATATATATATATATATATATATATATATATATATATATATATATATATATATATATATATATATTTATTTATTTATATGTTTCGTGTCACTTTCAACAAAATTAGAGAGATCCAGAGCCTTATATCCATATCGTGGATACCGAGTTCGGCGGGGTATCGCCCTATGATTCGGAGGGTACATTGTACCCGAACATGACATGAATTGCAGAGTCAATTGCAGCAGTAGAAAACTGTCTTAGTTTTCACTAGGAATGTTGTCATTAAAGAAATACTCAATTAAAACGTTTGTCCTTTGTAAATATATAGAAAACTAAATATATTGCAATGCGTTCTTATATGTAATTTTATATGGGAGCTTGTTGTTAGCATCATCTGTTCACTTGAGAAACCCACTAATAATATCAGGTAGTGAGTTCGATCTGAACTTTCTTGGCAGGTGATGAACCCAAACCCTGTGAGCGTGTTTGTGCGCGTGAGCAGGAAGGGGGAGAAGCGCTGGAGCCGCGTCGTCACCGACACCTTCACGTGCGTTACTGTGTCTCACGTCTAACGTTGCAACAACATTCATTATTATATTCTTAACATTAGAAATGTATGATTGAACTCTTTAAATCATATAGGTAATTTTCGTGGCTTTCCAGATCAAATTAATGCCTCGTAATTGAGTTGTTTAGGTGCTACATAAATTTTCTACTGCTCAAAAACATGAAAGCACGTCAGAAGCCAGATGGTACGTGTAAAAGTACTACGATTATATTGCAGAACAGCGTGTCGGGTATCATGTGCTGCTGTGACTCCTGGATCTCTGGTACTGCAATGATCAGTTGATGAATTCTATGTAGTCGTAGCTTCGATCAACGCAAGCACAGCAGTCTGTACCCTGAGGATCATCCCGATGATTAGTGGTATCGTCCTATATCGTGTACAATGAATTGTTTCATCATTTCACGCATTACTTAACCGGTTTTAAGAAATGCAAAATAATAAAAATATTTGTAACGAGTGGAACAGGAATGCATTCTGGAAAAGACCATTATGTAAATTTTTCGTGTATTGCAATTAAGAGCAAGTTTCCCGGGCCGTTTGTCATCTACTTTTGGCACCACTACCTCTGTAGTTGCAATAAAAACTTTCAATACTTTGCTCACAGCGTGGACTTGCCGCCTGGGATAGACAAGAATGGGCAACAGACGCGGCAGTCACACGTGTATACGGTGGTGACGGGCACCGTGGACGCGCCTGTGCAGCTCACACACCGTCATGCGCAGGCCTCCAGCAGAATGGTGGTGGTAGCCGTGGCGACCCTCCAGCTCCCGTCCCTCCTGCAGGTTTTTAATTTAATTAGCTTACATTATTTGGTGTCTTGTTTGTGTATGTTTCATGACCTCATGATTCAGCTGGCAAGATGATTGTGTTATATCTCAATGTGAACTTTAAGAATCTGAGTAAACAACTTATAATGATAAAGTACTCCTGAGAACTTGCTCTTGAGAAAGAGGGAAAACAGAAGATGAGTCATACTGGCCCAGAGTCATGGGTCTCAACATCTATGAGATGTAGAAACAAATGAGAGTTAAAAAAGTTACCGCTCACTTTTCCACCAGGTGGAGCCCCGCATGTCCACCACCCTCCACGTCCTCACCGCCCTTAATTACTCGGATCCCGTCCCTCTGTCGGGTGTGCATGAGGCGACGCAGGCTGCCAGGCAGGCCGTCATGCAGGTGAGAGAAAAGCAGGCTAAAGAGACATCAAGCGGGCTAAAGATGTATCATGCAGGTCAAAGGCAAGCAGGCTAAAGAGGCGTCATGTAAGTCTGGTGGAATGTGATACAGCTTATTTTTGGCTAGGGTGTCTTAGATCTATCGTAGAGAATTACTCAGGCATCAAATCAGAGATGAAACTAACATTAAAGACAGGCTTTGAAATTTTAATAAGAGCCATAGCGAAGTAACGTCTGAACTATTTAAATTTGCGAGGACACCAAATGCATTATTGCCTAACTGATATTACAGTTTTAGAAGATTTGCCTCGCATAGACGAGCTCACATCAGAGGTTGGTGGTTAGTGGAAGTGGTGATGTATGATAAGTTGATGTGCTGAAGTATGATGAGATAATGTGATGATGGATGATGAGTTGATGTGCTTATGGATGATGAGTTGATGTCCTTGTAACGAATCATGAGTTCATGTTGAACTGGTAAGTGATAAGTTTCAGAACTCAAATTTCTGAAATTGAACCTTTGTGATGTAGCTTTGGAATCTTTGTGCTGCTTCATGTTCAGGAACTGTTGTGCTGCAGCTTTTGAGAGGACGTAAGCTCTTGCTACCTGTATGCTTGACCCTGCAGACGCTGCGGTCGGCGGTGACAGACAGCAGTGTAGCCAGCCTGGTACGCAGCCATGGCGAGAGCTGGGCTGCTCTGTGGCGCGCTGGGGTGCACATGGTCACGTCCCGCGCCCACGACTCTCTCAATGGTGATATCATCAATGCCACGCTCTACAATGTGCTCAGCCAGGTGGGTTGTAGTAATCTAGCATTGTGTGTCGATTGTTACATGTATCAAGCTCTGAACCATTCTCTGAAAAAGAAAGAAGTACCGAGCTCTACACTATTCGGAGAGAAGTAGGAGGAAGAAAAGAAATAAAAAAGGTGCCGAGCTCTTCACTGTTCTCAGCGAAATGGGTGCGGTGTGGAGCAGTGCAGCATGCGCTGTGGCGTGCATTGGACTGTGTTTCACCCTTATGACTTGCTTTTTAAAACTACCTACCTCGTGTAATCCTGATTTTGGTGGTTCCTGTACTTGATTGAAAGACGCAGTTGGTGGGTCAAGTAGAGTATTTTGTGCATTCATTCGTCCCACAATAATGCTACGAAAACTACATTTTTCTTACTGGAGAAGATGGGTATCAAATTTTTCCTTGCAGAGTCAGCTTGAGGAGGTTTAATAGTCAATCGCATGGGCCCATACCGATTTTTGTGCTTTCATAGATTGCTGCAAGTCAAATATTATGCACTCTGTCGCTATTTCTTATGCCAGGGAAGAAGCTTGTTATGAAAATCTTCAAAAATAGAAGCTTTGCAGTGTTCTTCCCTTGTTACTGTTGCTTTTGAATTACAACGCATGCAGTAGATCCACATCGCTGCACAAGCTGATGGTCTTGTTAACTTTTCCTGAGAACAGACCTGGCTGTCCTGGGTCGACACATTGCTCATTCTATTGACATCTCGTGCAAATGAGTCATCAGAATGGTGGTAATTTTATTTCAATGGGATTCTACAACTAAGCAAGACAAAGTTTAATTTTTGTTTATCGTGAAATTTCTCGTGGTCCTATCCTAGTCCAATTATTATCATGCGTATCCTTTCTCACCCTGTTACTTGCTGTGTGATGGCTCTGGGACTAGGCATGGGACTTGGATATCATTCGGCATGGGGCTTGGGTATCAACCCAAGGATGGGCCAAACAGCTCGTTTGTATTGCCTTATTCTATTCTCAAATCGTCAACTTGCAGTAGGGTGTTTTGAAGCACGTGTTGAGGAGTCACTTTTGAGCTTGCGCTGTGCAGGTTCGGGCTCCTCTCCAAGAGCCTTCAGTGCCTCCCCGAATGTGGGCGGAGCTAGCGCAGGAACTGGGACCGCTGCGTAGCGACGGCTGCTACCAGGGGCATCACACGCTGTAAGTCAAAAACATAGCTAAAAAACTGACTACAGTCTTCGCACCTAACAGGCATTGACCAACTACATGTGTACCTTCAGAAGGCCTTCATTCATCACACTAAAGAAAGTACAAGATCTAGACCTACACATCCCCCTAAGCTGTAAAATTTATCTCACAGATTCAGGCTGCATCAAAACGGTTAATACACCGACTACAGTATCACAAAACTTCATGCTCAAGAATCACAGTGGAAACAATATTCTGTCACCTAGGGCAGGCAAACTCGCTGATAGATCGCTATTCAAACTTTCGTCCCGTGTCAAAACACCATGAAAATAGGTATTCACACGGAGACTGAAGTACGCCGTCCCAGTGGACAACTTCGCAAAACTAATTAAAGTTGCAAGACAAATGCTCCTCTTTTATCAAGAGATTCGACATTTTTTTCGAACATTCGCCGGAACCATTTCCGACCACGTGATATCAGAACACCCAAAAACTGTGCCAGTTTTTTCTATGCCAGTTTATCTTAACCACACTCTCTAAAATAAGCGCAAAATCATTGCATCATTGAGACAAAACAAACATTTTTATTCACCGTGTCTACAAACAAATTCAAGATTTTGTGAATTCTTTTGAGTTCATTTTTGTTTCAACTTTTGAACTTATTGAACTTTTTGCTTCATGGTGCCAAATCCCTTCCACTGATAGTGTGATTTTGGACGGTTCTGTCTACTCATTTTATTTCTCATTGATAGAGAACGTGGTCCTTTGCGTGCCTACTCCAGCAGCAGTTCTTAGTCTTCAGCTAGAGTTGGAAACGAGAAGGTAGTTCTGCACAGCATGAACGATGCTTTCTTAGTCAGTATGCAGAAATGAAACGTGCTTTTCCTTTGTAGGGTGAGTCAGGATTATTGATTGCCTTTTAGCAAGCTGACACCAGTTTATTATTGAGTTTACTACTTGACTCTTCATAAGCTATTTACTTTGTATCCTCCTTTGATAGATCCTCATCCTCTCCCCCGTGACTCAGGTGTTGGTGACTTTACCTCAAGGATCTGTGGGATATTTCCTATCCCAGTGTTATCTGAGACACTTCTGTCCAGTGACCATAAACGACGATTTCGATGTATTTTGTACAGAATATTCATTGATATTTGTTTCCGTTTGTGAGTTAATATCGTAAAACCATCTGATTTCAGTCAGGCGGAGAAGCTGTGGTCTCCGCTGTCTTCCGTTGAAAGCGTACAGCGCCTGGTGCAAGCCTGGCTCATCACACTAGAGAAGCAGGTGAGAGTGGCAGGGCGGAGGAGGGCTGGGGTTCGGCATGGAGTTAGAGGTGTTGCAGTGGAGGTAGGGTGATCGTGAAATTCTGTCCAGTGAAATTGGTTGATTAGTCGTACCGCTTGACGGTGTGGGCATTAGCTGGTGTCTGGGATGGAAATGAACTAGACTAGAATGAAAGTTGGGAAGGGATGGATTGGAATGAAATACGGAAAGAGGGATGTACTGATTGACAAAAGTTACTGCTAGTAATAAGTTAGTTTACAGGTGAGGGATGCAGTCCGTTAATGAATGAGTGCGAGACTTCATGGGTGGTGGCTCAGGCATTTTTAATCGGGGACTTGAAATAATTTTAGGATTTTCACTCTTCGTTTTCTGGAAAGGTACCAGACTCTTCTTGCAACATGAAAGAAATATTACGTGCATACAAAAGCACTACTCTTCCAAACAACTAATGATTGTATGAGTTGTGCTTTATTCTTCAGGATTAGGGGTATGGAATTTGAAAAATTAGGATGCTAGCATTTTCAAACGTTAGCATCTTTCGATGTACAGTGGGTCAAATGAGTATTTGTAATAAATATTTAAATTCAGCAAATACGAGTATAGTGCATTTAGGAATATCGGAATGGAACAAACCTTTGAACAACTAAAGTATGCACAAGTTTTCAAGGGAACATACCATAAACATGAAGAAATAACACTGTACTTTCAAGTATGGCGTGCATGATAGTAAAATTTAACGATAATAATTAGAAAAGTTCCATTCTATGTATAACGAGTGCCGAATAACTCGTATTCATTTATTTTTTGTAGTAACTACTATAGTCACTTCCTATTAGTGAGAGGTTTAGCGCGAGAACTGTATTGCTGCCATGCAAATTTCGTGTGCTTTGCCTGACGAGTTTTGGCACAGGGATGCCAAGGCCTGCTACGAGCGGGCGCTGATGGGGTGCTGCAGGCCATGCTGCTCAGCATGGGAGGCCTGTCCTTCCGCAACCTACATCTCCAGATGAACACACAAGCCAGCGACCTGCACAGGGACTTAACCTTCAGGTACTTCTGATGTCAGGTGACCGTGCCAGGGTGAGTTGAATGAGTAACGTAAAAATGAAGGCGTTAAACTGGGATTTGATAAAACTTGATTGATGAGGTGAAATATATTCAGTCTTCAGGTAGCTTTTTTTTGTCTGGTGAAATGGGTTGACCAGTTTTATCATCTGACCAGTTGTACTTGTTTCTTGTTGTTGTTGTTGTTGTTGTTTGTTATATTTTTAGTGCTCAGATGTTGGAGGTAGTCATTTATGGAAGACTTGATTTTTCCTTGCTGAGAAGGTGACACTTCTGTATCTCTCAAGTGCGGACATGTATCATTTTTATAACTATGATTTTGATCACTTTATATCCATGTTTTGTCGATGATTTGGAAACTGAAGCTCGTGTGTTCACTTTCTGTAGGCGTTTGAACTACGGTGCTGGCGTGCACATGAACTTAAGCGTCGAGGTCCAAGACCACGATTACAAGCCTGTGTTGTGGCTCGCGTTGGAGCAGCAGCAGACGCCTTATGACATCACCAACGACAGCAAAAACAACGCTAAGCTCAGCGAGCAGGGAGATCTGGAAGACCGTGTCTTCGCAGAGTACCAGAAATCGGGCCAGTCTGTGGAGGAGCTGACCCGTGGGCTGTTCAGCAGGGAGGGCAGCCAGCACGTTAACATGAACTACATGCGCATGCAGAGCTACGGGTACAATGGCCTCGACCTCCTGCCTCGGGATAGCGAGAAAGATCTCAGAAAAAAAATTCGGGCTGGGCTGCAAGATAGCTTCTACGCGTGTGACGGAGGTTGTCTCGATCCGCCTGTCCAGCTGGGGTGAGTCCTGTCGTCTGGCTCTTCTTTTTACAGTTGTTGATTGTCACTTTGAGCTTATTTGCGTGATTTCTGTGTTGCACGCTTTTCTGTGTTAGTTGCCTTCAACTTTGCTAGTTAACATAAGAAAATATTTAGTGTAATACATTCTACATTATTTTATATCGTCTAAGATAATTTATATTCTTGAATGTAGCAAATGAAAGGAATTGATGCACGCATCAGGAACTGAAACTGCTCAAGTTCAATATAGATTTATTACAGAGGTTGCTTGCAAAACTCATTCGCATATTCATTGAGAAAGCTCCTGCATGCGCGTGTAGATTTATCTTCACTAAAAATGTTACTGATAAAACGTACTGATACCAGCGATATGAGTAACATTCATTGAAAGAACAAAAATTAGAAAATGAAAATGATGAAAATAGGAAAACATCGACGAGCTGAGCCCGGGGTACAATTGTAATTAGGTCTGAATGCATGAATGAACAGGGAATGTAAAATACGAAAATTCAGAATAAGAATTTACTTTAAATCTTTTGTAGCATTTTAATGCATGATTTAACACGTTGAGTGCGATACGACCCACCGGTGGGTCGTTGCTGATTACCATCTACTGCGAAACGACCCACGGGCGGGTCG
>VCRD01005481.1:21415-34413 GCA_006783055.1 Trinorchestia longiramus
GAGTCGATGATTCTTAAATTAAAACTATCGATGGGGACTTGCAAAAATAAGCGTTTTTGTTCGAATTTCTTTTATTTTAATTATCGTGAGAGAAAAAAATTTGAGTGTCTTTTAACTCCTGTTGTGCTATCGTTGCTCTGTCTACTTTCTTCTTCTGAATTGTGTAAAAGTGAACTTACGTTGAAAATATGCGTTCGTACCTGCAGTTGTAACTCTACATCTTGACGATAACACCTCCGAAGACGCAAAAACTTCCGCCACAGATATAGAGTACTGTCAATTACTCACCTGTGCTTCTCGATTAGTTTCCTTATTTCTAGTGTGGATGCGTTGTGTTTTGCCGCCGGTTAATGAAGCTAAGATATAAGGTCAAACCCGGCCCGTCCGACTTCTTAATACTAGTTTATAGTAACATGCATGTATATGTGCCAGCTGATTGGATACCATGTTCACTTACTTATTTGTTCACTGGCCAGCCGCGCTTGAAGTCGTGGGAGCTCGCAGTTCTTGCTCATTTCTGTGAGCGTCGTCTGGACACTCGCATGTGAGGCCCACTTCCCCCCTCTTGTGTTCACGTGAGACGCTTGTCTTTATGAGACACAGCTAAGAGCTTAACACAGATGCTTTCAAATTTATCGGCTGGAGTGCTAAAAACATGTTCACTGCATACGTTACAATAAATTTGAACTTTAATACTTGGGTTATTTTCACTGGTACGATTGAAACCAGTTTGCACGCGTTACTGGAATTCATTTTGCCGTAGGATATTAAGTAGGACTGTTTGTAGTATTTTTTTTGGATAAAGGTTACACCTACAGGTTTGGAAGTGGACACAGTTCAAGGTATTCAGCGATCCAAAATTTGTTTTTGTTTTTCTTGGACGTGTTGCTTTTCAAAGACTTATAAGCAGCATTTTATCCCATATATTGATTAGACATTAGAAGGATTTTTGGATTATTTCCTCTTCTAACTTTTCGGACGATCTGAAACTTGAGACTTGCTCTGTTTGTTCCTTCTGTTATATTTATTTCTAAGACAACACCTGAGCACCGGCTTTCCATGTGATTTTAATGTTATTTTGCACGATTTTTTCGCAGAAGGAATTCACTTCTTTTCGTTTTTGCGAATTTTAATTTGCTCTTTTGATCTTAATATATTTTACTCAAGATGGGATTTTAATCGAGGGTCCCTTATTTTAAATATAATGTTTATCATTCTTTGTGTTCTTTCTAACTTCCTATTTTTATGGAGTGGCCTTTGCTTCGGAATGCTTTCTTTTGTCGTTAGAGTTCATTTTTCATTTTATTATTTCACTTCAAGAGTAATTTATCATTACGTAGACATAGCCCCCGCCATACCCACCCTGGCTTGTTTGTTTCCTCCAATAGGGGCCGACGCTTACTTCCCTGAGGTTCTTGTGGGGAGGGAGAGACTGGTAGACAGCGAAATTCTTCTCCTGCTGTCGGGTAACTAGGCTTAAGTTATTGTAGTGTTCAACTGGGATGTGTTCATAAACATGGATATTCGTTTCATAAAATTAATGGTCTTGATAAAATTTGTGTGCTTGTTTACCGAGAATTAAAGGATTTTTTCTCAAAAGCGGTCGACCATGAATGTAGATCACTGAAGGAAAGTTTTAGATTCTTGCTTTGTAATAAGTTAAAGTTTAAGGACATGTTTAACGGTATAGGTGCGGGGTGTGACTCATTGAACTAAAATCTACCGTTGTCTATTGTGGGTACTTTGATTCACTGCCATACGAAGTACTTGTCTGTCGAAGTCAGTGCTGCTTATGTGAAGCTTTGGTCAGGTAAATGAATTAAAAATTGAGGTGAAACTTCAGAATGATTCTCAATTTGGCTTGAATAACTGAAGATGAGATAAGCAAAATTCTTTCCTTCTTCCGTTAGGAAACCAGTAAGTCAGCATTTTCAGAGGTAGTTAACGATTTCTGTTTTGTATGTTTTCCGTGTCAATGCTACAGGCTTTAAGACGTGAATCACCCAGGTGACAATGGTGTGTGGAAGGTAATTTCAAATACAACTCTAGTATAAGGACGGTATTTCAGAGTGAAGAATCTAGGGCACTGTACCTGCTATCCAATTTTGCGTGTTCTTCTCGTTAAATATGGCTGCTTGGGTACCTGTGTTAGTACAGGGTACGCCAGCATAAGTTCTTTTTTTTAAAGCAAAGAGCTTTGAAAAAAAAGAAGTTATGTTGCTGCACTTTGGGTATCATGGGCAATTAATGCTTCTTGGGTTACCCAAGTTGGAATCAGCTACACTAGTGTTGATAGCCTGTTGTGGACTTACTCTCATTTTTTAGTGGATTATTTTGCTCACTCTCTTGTAGAAAAACAGTTTATTGTACAGATGTCTCCACCTTCATCTGTATTGCTATTAAACTCGTGTCCTACTATTTAGATCTTTCTCCGTAAAAATCATATGTCCTATCATTAGAATCAGTGTTGCTAGTTTTGCTCAAACTGAGAGGTTGTCACGCGTTTGCCTTTTTATGTATCATTCACCCTATCTTATTGATTCTTTTTTGAGTCCTATGTAGTCGTGGAGCTTATCGTGGCTGTGAACACTCTGTGTGTTAAGAGTTTTGATCAGTGAGGGACGAATCGGAATTCGCTGTCTACTAACTGAGTAGCCATTGACGTTGTTGTAACATGAGAGGAGTACGTGACCAACCAGAGGGATGTGGTTCATTTGAAAGTATTCTCATTGAGTTCATCTTAGATATCTATGTGTCTATACTTCATGTTCCAGTACTTTTTGTTTTTTCGGAATGTTTCCTCGATTCTGTGCCTGAAAAGTAAGGAGTGTGCTTTCACTGGTATTCCTAGGAGGCTTGGCGCTACTAAGAGATGCCCTGAGTTAGCATATAGCAAGCAGCGCCAGGAAGGCGATTACGCTGTGGCGTCACTTTTTTGGTTAAGATATTCTTTATTCTCTCTTTTTTATGAGCTTTTTGTGTGGTGGGTGCATGATATGTTCCAGCGATTGTTCTGTCCACTTCTATACCTGTCTTCTCTTACTTGCTTCTTGGTACCACGGATTCAGTTTTGTCTTAAGACATCTCTCCATTCGAGCATGATTTTCTCTTTCTATGATTGTTTCCATTAAAAAACTTGCTTTACTCAACCATTCTTCTCCTAGGTGACGATATCGTCAACTACTCTTTTATGACCCAGAAAAATATCATAAATATACACGTATATTCTTACAAAAATGCCATACGAAATCATAGGATGCGAGTAGTTACAAGCTTTAGTTATGACGGTTTTTCCTTTTTAGTTTCTTCATGTAACTGTCGGGTGTGTGTGTACACTATCTAACGCTAATTTCAAGGCATATAATTGCGTTGATTTGTTCACCGTCTTATAAAAAGAGTGGTGCGTGTATTTCGAATTGTGTAACAAGTGATAATATATATGCACGTACATGTTGATGTCAAACTGCGAGTTCTTTTCTGTTGACATCTATAAAAAATCTTCACAGGCGTGTGTTTGCTATAAAATTAAAACTGACGTGCACTTGTTAATGTAAAACTAATGTGGTACACTTACTATGCCAGTTGACGTAAGAACTAGTGTAGTGCATTAAATTATTAAGATTTGCGGGCGCTATAGTATTATTGAGAAGCATGGATTTTTATTCGGTACGAGAATTACAGTTTTGTGTTATATTAGTAGTCGTCTCTTGGATGTTTTCTTGATAACCTTCAAGTTTAGCGTTTTCCCCAATGTTAATATGTATCGTCACAGCGTGATGTGTTCTTCAAAGTGTAGTCAACTGTGTTATTCTTCTTGAAAGTAAGCTTCGTACAGCGTGCAATATTTGATTTCCTTTTTCTAAGGACAAACTGGTAAACATTTGAAATTTATGATAGTACTCGATGAAGTTTAAAAAGTTTATGACAGTAATCGAGGAAGTTTATGACAGTAATCGCTGTCGTTTGTCACTCATGCAACTTCAGACTGACTTCTCTCTTTTGTATTCTTTTCAGAAAACTGTCAGACTTCTGAGAGGAACACACGTCGGCTACTCGATGCCCTTCATCAGTGCGATGCCGAGTGTGTAGAGGACAAACCAGAGGTTCTGAAAGCAACGAGTGCATTGCTTGAATCTTCTCCAAAGAATCGGGGTCCGTTGTCATGTTTCTTGATTGTCTATCCTCTTCAGCTACGGCGATCATCCAATTTGAGAGCTTTGCTCCTTAACATCTAGCCTATTCCATGAGTTCAGCACCGTCCGGATAGTCCTCGTGGTAGTTACACTTATTAAATTTGAATAAACTGTTTCTCTAAATGATGGTCTTAATAGTGGTTGTGTAACGATGTTCACGTTACAGGAGCAAAGAAAGACTAGATGTCTACTGTGAACTTTCTAAATTTGTGTATCCAAAAGCTGCTCATATAGAACACAGGCTTTATAATTTTTCATAATGGTGCCAATAATTGCTTTGAGGACTTTGTGCGGGCTGTAGTGGGCATTCAGATAGCACTAGGCTTGGTCTGGGAGAAATATTAGCTGTGCAACTTTAACTCTTCTAATGTTTGGTTGGCTACGACACTAACTCGTCGCATGCAAAAATATTTTTTATCGTTATTTTAATTCTTCATTTTCCATGATCATGTTAAGCCAATCATTCCTACTAACATTATTGCGAAAGCTATTTTATTTTATTAACAAATTTGTTTCAAAACATTTGCGCTCGCGGATGTTTTGTAGAATTTTCAAATTGCTCGCATACCAGTGGGGTGAACTGCTTGCATCAATTGGTTCCTTTTATTTCTTCCTGTTTTTCGATGAAATCATTTCTTTTGGACTGAACGCACCTTGAATTCAAGTGCATCTTGGTCCTGTATTAATTACACGTACGTATGTTAGCTTTTGTTTTCTGTTTGGTGATTTTTTTAAATTGTACTGTACTGGACTGTGCTGCGAGTTTTGAAGGTAGTATTACTCACATTTTTCTTTGCCTTTATGAACGAGTTTCTCTTTTATTCAGTTTCTTCTATGTTATTGAAGCGATTTTCATTTGCGAGGGTGTCTACGAGTGTGCAACTTCACTGAAGTTACCCTGGTGTGGCTGTTGCTTCTCTGTAAAAACGGGAGGTTCTAATTCATGAGGTAGGTGCAGCGACTTGAAATATATTCATGGATCGTCATGTCGTGTTGGATGCATCGGCTGAAAAAATAGGTCTTACCTATCCTGGTGGCTGCACTGCATCTGCATAAAAGTAAGAGGTTCTCTCAATTCAGGTGGTTGTGTTGCATTTGCATAAAAATATGGGGTCCTACGTGTCCTGGTGGCTGCATTGCATCTACATGAAAATAGGTTCTGCCCGTTGTATGAGTGTATATTAATTCCCTAAAATATATGGCAGCTTGTTACGGTAATAACGAAAGAAGTCCAGTTATGCCGATAGGTAATCATAAATTAGTGTTATTATTTTAGCAAATGTTGAATTTGAATTTAATATTTTAGTCGATGTTTTGTTTTTTAACGTTCTTTGCTTTAAATATTTAAACATAGTTAACTATGACATACGATTGAAACTGATTTAATATTGATAGAGAAGTGAACAATTGTTGCTATGGGTTCATGTGCCTGTGTCTTCGCCTTGTGAACGATTTGCATTTTAATTTGAGATGCATTCTTATTGTCGTATGTATATCTAGTTGACTGATCAATATTATACATACGTTAATTATTTGCGCGTAATATTCTGCTCTACGGTTTTTGAATGTTATTTGAGGGAAAATGAAAAGTGTCAAATTACCTACAAAAGTTTTATTATAGTCTTGATACTCTTCCTCCCCACATGGGTCCATTGAAAGAAATCGTCTTTCAGCGTGACTTATTTATCATTCCTTCTGGAGTATCTAAAACTCGAGAGCTTCACGAGGGGAGGTAGATATTGTTGATGGTGTTTGTACTTGTCAATGCACCTTGAGAAGGTAGCATTCATCAGGGGAGTCCCATGTTAAATATACCCTAAGTGGCTGCGGGTGCGAGGGACTATCGAGCAGGTACGAGTCAAGTTTTGGCTGGACGTTTGACTGGTAGTGATCGGTCCTTACTTTATTTTATACTGCTTATTTCTTTCCAATTCGATCGATTGTTCGTCGAGATCGTATCACGTTACGTGGTATTGCCCTTGAAATGGGAAAACCAATCTTACACATTTGTGGTTTTCAATTATAGTTTTAATGGCTCATTATTATAGTCGATAGCGTAACGACAATTATTTGATGGCATAAATGATTAGCATTCGGCGAGTAACATCGCTACCTATCAATAATATTTTCGTCGCCTTGTGTCTACGGTAACCTGAAAATATTGCTGGTTGTCATCCTGCGAAATTCATTTGAACGAGTTGAATCAGAAAAATTGTTAGAAAAGTGTGATCGCCCACACGTACACGCATTATAAAGTTCAGGGTAGGTGTTGCTTGTGCATCCGTCGTGCAGTGGTAAGCTCTTTACCAATGACTGTATTCTCAATGGAATTGCTTTCACTAACTTGGAATTAAGTATTCATTTAGAGCTGAAGGTTCTATGTGATTGATGAGACATTAACGTTGCTCGTTGTTTCCCTCGGCTTCAAAACTGCGTTGGATTTTTTGTTGCTACACTACGTGAGGACTAATTTAAACAAGCTAGTTCATATTATAAAGTGTCGATTTCTGTGTGGTTTTCATTATTCTTGTTTTAATTGAGAGAAACTTATTTATGTTGTTATTCATTTTCTATTGTTCCCAAGTCAATTTTGCGCACAAAGTACAAATTTATTGTGCAAGGTATCTATTTGATCTGATTCCAATTGTATTCAAAGATATAAATGATTTTACTTGTTTGAGAAAACATTGAAATAGTTTCCTGATTTTTTTAAGCTAATCAGGACACCTTGGTATTGTAGCACTTCTCTCGTCACATTAACATTATGCAAGCTGGTTGCTGCTTCTGGAATCCTTCTCTGTTAATCTTAAGAGTTCTTGAGCCAAATGCGCTAATATTATCGCTAACTCTCACTAATTCTCATTTCAGCATCGAGGCGAGTGTGATGATCGAGTGATAAGAGGTGCAAATATTGTGGGTTCAGGGCACCATTCTTTTAAGTGTTCGGTTTTTCGAACCGGTAACTGTACTGCCTCCGGCTGCCAGGTTATACAAGTGTGTAAGTTCTACGCTCGTTTCGTAATTGCAAAAACAATACTTCGGAAGCGGTTAAGTAAGATGCCATTCTTCCTGCGCACTTTTCTCATATTTTACGAGTTCTTCCTTAACTTAGAGCAAAATAACAGCACAACCATAGAGAAAAATTGGAAGCTTTTTCAAATGTGAGTCGTTTTACTTGTAGATTATTTCGCCATATCTTCATAAAAAAGCATACTCTTGGTTGGGGATGGGAACAATCTTATTGTGTTCCGCTGAGCACCTGTTGAGGACTTCATTTTCCTAAGATGTGTTCATGATAACGTGCCTCGGATGTAATAGTACTTGCTGTGAGAATCTTTTTTAGGTTTCTTGTTCATTTTTGTGTGAGGGTGGGTGCTGTCAAATGGAAGCGCGCGCTGATGTAAATGTTTTCATCAGTCTTCTTGGAAACACCTTCCTCCTACCATCGTAGCTACAACCGAGGTAATAGTATCCTATGTTTTTATTTATAACGTTTCCTCAGTCCTTTAATTATTCGGCATGTATGCGAGCTCCATAACGAGTTACAACATATGAGCGCACCTCTCAAAGTCAACAGTATTGAGTAAGGTACCCTTCAGTATATTTTATTGGAAAGTCTGTGCTTCGTGCTGTTCGTTGACTCTTTGCTTCCTATACTTCTGGTTTGAACGAGCTTCTATTATGCAACTATTGAGGTGAGGCTCGGTGCGAGAAAAACAAACTTTATTCGCTCTTATGGAAGTATAGTTTTTCTATCTACCCTGTCAATGCTTCCACTAGTTCTAAGCTCTCGTAAATATTAGGTTAAGGATAAATCTGTTTTGTTTTTACTACAAACATGCAGTATTTGCATTAACTAACATTAAGTTGGTGTACGAGATGTGGAATTTTCAGGTTAGGCATTCATATCTACTTATTGTGCTTTGATTGTGACCCTGTTGGTGTTCAATATATGAATTAATACATGGTAAACAGCCGATAGGCTGAAATTGTGTCCAAATTTTTGTGCGAAAGAACAAGTGAAGGAAGGCTTCATCGTGTTTGGAATAATTGAACATATTTTGTAAATTTGGTATACCTTTTCTGCATATGAACCGCTGTGAAAAATTTCAATGTAGTGATGAGAGTTTACAATAGAATATTTTTTCAATTTGGCGTTTCTAGCGTGCCTCTTGCACTCTTTTATACATATCTAAATATTTAACCATATACATATATTGTTTCATACCGTTCTATTCTGCCTCTATGCAACAGGGTCATTCGTTATATTCAATGTTAAAGCTACAATAGAAAGATAAACTGTGAAGATAGATGCAGAGTATTTCAAGTTATGTGAACTGACACAGTGAGCTCTGCAGCGGCTTGTTGTGTATCTGATCAGTGCGTGTGTGTATTTATATGCATAGTTTTCAGGAAAGTTTTACGAGAGTACTCGGTAAATAAATCTGTAACAGATTTGTTTTCGAACACCGTGTTTACATCTTTTTCATACAATGTTTAATAGACATAACATCTAAGTATTGCACACATGCAAAAACGCTGCTTTATTTGTTCTGGGCTGAAATTAACGAGGAAACAAAGTTTTAAGATTATGAAAATTTACTTTAACATGAAGAATATCTGAAGAAAACTGCTACTATTTTTACAGTCGAACCTGTCAAATTTAAAAAATAAAAAAGTGGTTCGCTTTAAACATAGCTGAGCATTTTATAATATCTACACAATATTTTTTCTTTTTTACAGTAATTTACTTGTTTCCGCTTAATGTTCACGTTTACATCTTGTCTATATATTAAAAGCAATTTTACAAAAAATTATCTGAAGAGTTTCAATTTTGCGGAGTAAGATGAAATCGATCTGTTGTGTTGACTGGAACTGTCCTCCGTAGCGGTCGCTGCAGCGTTTCTTTCACAGAATTGGGTCGATTTTCCCGACCAAAGTTGCTGCTCCTCAACCACGTGCCGTTCCTTGCCACTTTATCTCGCTAACTCTGTTCTGGGAACTAAAGAACATTAATGCGTACAGGTCAAAAGAAAACACTAATGACCAGGCTAGGAAAGGTAGTCGCCGAAGCTTATCTCCAGTTTCTTATTTTAACGTTCCCATAACGCAATATTCTCAAATATCTTCTGGCCGATACCGTCACGCCACTGTTGAGGAAAATTGCTCCATTGTGCGAATGGGAAAAGAATAGTTTATTTCTTTTGTTCTTTCCGACCTCTGCTTCGTAACAGCTGGTAGTTTTATCACTAGGTAACAGGTTCTAGGGAGAATCGTAGCAGTTGTGGCGGACCAAAGGCTCGTCTAAAAGTGGTTGTGGTGACACTGGTTGTGGTGACACTGGTCGTGGTGTTGTCGAACCTAATGTTCAAAAATGGTAATCAAGGCTATGTTGACGGTGTTGCCGGACATAATGTTCAAAAATGATACTCATGACTTTGTTGATGGTGTTGCCGGACCTAATGTTCACAAGTGGTAATCGTGACGGTGTTGTCAGACCTACTGTTCAAAAATGGTAATCACGAGTATGTTGACAGTGTTGCCGGACCTAATGTTCACAAGTGGTAATCGTGACGGTGTTGTCAGACCTACTGTTCAAAAATGGTAATCACGAGTATGTTGACAGTGTTGCCGGACCTAATGTTCACAAGTGGAATCGTGACCATGTTGACGGTGTTGCTGGACCTTATGTTCACAAGTGGTAGTGGTGGCCATAGGTGTCGTGCTCGGAGGGTGCGGGAGGCGGCATCATCATCATCACAGGCTGCAAATTCAGGGACTTCCGAGACGCCGCCAAACTTGCGCCGTCCGACAGAATGGGGCCGCTGCCGAATTCTCCTGCAGAGGGACACGCGAGACAGTTATAGGGAAAGTTGCGCGACGAATAATTCAATAAAAGAGAGCTGATATGTACGAATATGCCTTCTGCTTGCACAAATAGTTCAACACATTTCAAACATCGGACAGAACTGACTTGAGTTCCCATGTTTCATACGCTCGGCTTATTATGCTCGTAATATTCAGATTAACCACCAGATAACGCTTCACAAGCTTTGATTAGAAATGAGAATGACAGATCGTGCGATCTGTTTGGCCCAGTCCGCATACGATTCTTTTCAGCTCCTATTTAACTTGACTTTACACAGCACGTCGCATACGCCCATCAGTACGCACAAGAGCACCAGATGCTACGCTCATTAGTCCGTATAAATAAACAGTGCGGTGTATGTAGGTAATCTATAGGATTGGATTGAGTGTAACGTTTTTTTAATTTTTAAGAAGAAATGGTAGCGATAAACATTGAGCAAACTTTGACCGGCCTAATATACACGATGCGGCAACATAACTTTCTTTTTTCAATGGAACTTCATTTCAAATTAAAGAAGTTAGGTTCCCGCACCCTGAACATATCAGAGCCTACACACAAGGTACTTGCACATTTTTGAATGAAAACATTCCTAATAACCCCTACTGCATCACAACCGAAGTAAATAAAATCTACCAGGCCCAGCTGTCCACCTCACCACGCAGGCCTCTGCGACCAAGACCAGGTAATTCTCGACCAGCGGTCAAACCCATTCTAATTAAAAATCATTTTTATTACTTGCTGTACAATCTACTAAATTTTCTGTAAATATAAGACTATTTTCTATTAATCAAGAAACGCTCCAACAGAGAGTCGTTCACGTAAATGATATAACTCGCATAGGGCCACTATCCAAACAATACGGGGAAGAGTGCCGAGGCGTATCAAAAGGAAAGTACTGAATAAAGTGTCTAAACTTTGTCACAGCAGTTAAGTATTAAAGAAATTACTGAATTAAGTACCTAAGCTTCATCAAGCAGTTAAGCGTTGAGGTTTTATAAACAGTCAAGCAGCAACCAGAAGCTCACCCTTGTACATCTCCGGAGCGGCATAGATGCTCTCAACAGCCACGGGCTTGACGGTGCGTGTGGCGAGCACGAGTGCCAGCGCTGCCAGCACCACTGCGTCGAACACGCCTGCACACACAACGCAGTACACTAATATAGAATTTAATTTATAACATTCTATTGATAATAACTTCAAGTTAAATGCCTGAACTGTTGTGCGCAAACGCAGTACAATGCACTACTATGATGTCTGTCTCGCACCATTCTATTATTATTCAATTTAAATTAAATCAATGGACTGTTCTGCGCATGAGCAGACATAATAAAATTTACTCATATCGTTTTAATTTTCAAAATTACATCAAACTTAAATTACATTACTATTGCCCAGGATAGCTCTCGCTGTTGTGCGTTAAACTCGGAGACGTTCTATGAGTGATCGTCACACCTGACCCACATCTCAGGGATGATTGTGAATCCTCGGAAGATAGGGTTCATCTTCGACTGCGGAATTGCATGGACGGAAGTGCTGTACTCATCGGGCAACTGGAATAGCGAGTAGCTACTGTTCCTGTTCTGTGTGGGTGTTTAAATAATGACCAGCCCTACCAAAACTGAAAATCATTAACGCGTATGCCCTCAATAAAATGGGAACCAGTTTTGATCACCTTAGTGCGTACGTCAGATGTAAAGAAAATATTGAAAGAACGCAACATTTTTAAAATAGAACCTGCTAGATTATACTTTTTCTGTTAAGAAAGGATGTATTTACACCGGAGTAACAATCCCGGAGCCAAATTCATAGCATAAAACTAAGAATCCTCTCATACATGCATTGTGAAACTGGTGAATGCCGCATTGAAACGACATGTATTAGAATAATTCGTATCTGTCTCATTCACAAAGGTGAGAACAACTTTAACTACATTCCTAGGAGGTAGGAGAAACAGTCACAGCCAAAAGATCATGGGACAAGTAAGAACTCTTGCAAGATGTTAAATTAGGAGTTCTATACCCAACCTGCTGGAATCCTCAAAACTATTCGCAAAGCAAATAAAATTACTAACATAAACCTGCAAAATTACAATGAAAACAAACGCACAACTAAGAAAAAAACTAAAAACAGAAAAAACGTCATGTATTTCTCATTGGAGACAGCATCATCCAAGGACAAAAAACTGAGTTTAAGCGGGGGTTAGACGAGCATAAAATTCTCTGCCGCCCCAAAATACGACTTCCCGAAGCAGTCCACCTAGTAGAAGATCTACGATGCAAAAAGCAGGACATAGTTATAGTTCTTCGCGGAACACGAGAGTTAGAACACAAGACCCGAGATGAAATTTCCCTACAATTTGAAGCGTTAATCCATACACTGAAAAACAAATCCAAGAATGCTATCATAACTAGCATTCTTCCGCGAAGACATGATGTGAACCTTAATTCCCAAATTCTACTAACAAATGAAAAGGTTAAACAAATATGTGCAGGAAAAGGTGTCATGTACCTAGACCTGATGTCCCATTACAGTGGACAGAATTATCTTTACAAGAAAGATGGAATCCATCTGAATAAAGTCGGGCAAGCTAAGCTGGGGAGCTTACTGACCATCGCCACGCTTGAACTAACCACCACATTGGAACAAAAAATTGGCAATATACAAAATTCAACAAGCATATTGAAAATATATCCGGAGCAACAACAAAGCAAAGAAGAAAAAAAAACTCGCACAACTGTAATTCAAACAACATAGAACTAAATGATCCTCGAAGACAAAGGAAAGCAGTAAAAAGTTTAACTATATCACGTTCATGTCCGTACAAATTACGTTCACATAACGTATCCTACCCAGATATCCAACTTGGAAAAGAAAAAAACAGTGCATCCGACACAAACAAGTCAAAAAACGAATAGCTCTCCCGACAAATCGGTATC
>VCRD01005482.1:0-13513 GCA_006783055.1 Trinorchestia longiramus
AGCCATCACTTAACAACCAGTTAAGCTCATACCCCCTTACCATTATAGGTTCTTAGTTGTGTTTTTTGTAATATCTCTTTTGGCTATTCTTCTAAATTTATGTTCGAACATCTCTTTCTTTTTGGTTTCAGTGGTGTATGTTAGATTTTCTTTTAAAGAAAAGCTGATGATGGGTGTTAGCCCGAAACGTTCGCATTATAATGAAGTTTTTATCTGTGTGTTTTGCTCTCCTCTTTTTATTGTACATATATATATATATATATATATATATATATATATATATATATATATATATATATATATATATATATATATACATATATATGTGTTCTTTTACGTTATTTTTTACTTATCGAATGCATAATCAAAAAATTTATCCGTCGATGTCAGTAATTGCTTTGCTACAATAAGTGACTGTGAAACCTCAGAACTTTAGTCTACTACAGCTTTTTCTTATCTATATCAACATCTAAGTATTGAAAATTTGACACATTCACTGTTATATTTTATTTTTTTACTCTCTTTCTCTAATATGTAACGCCCGTTCATATTAAACACTATGTTTACAAATAACTGTAATAATGATTAAATTAAATCGATCATCAGCAAGCCATACCATACGGTCAACCAGTAATTAGAAATTACAATTTCAATTTAATAACAATCACAACTTTATGTTTTAAGTTTTCGCTCTCATAATTTTCCTTTTTCGGTCTTTCTCGGATGTTAAACATCCAATTCAGTTATATGTAGGTAATGATGTCAAGTCTAATCTGTACCTAAAGAAAATATTTCGCTTATCACCTAAAATGCGTATAATACCTAGCACGTCAGAATTTATATGTATCACCAATGATTACCTCTTAGGTCATCATTGAAAAAGCGAAGTTTCATTTGTTTCCCCATGTATATTTAACGTTCATTGCGTGATGTTAATGTTTACGTATACCAGTAGGTACTGCTGTTCTATCATCTATGATACTACGCATAGAATACCTACCACTTAAGGATTTTATGATAAGGCATTTTTAAAAACCAATGCTGTTACATTTCTGATGTACCAACTTTATTGGAAATATACGTTTTTGTTTTGTTTGTTTGTCTGTGATTGTCGAAAACAAGCCCACTTTGTGTTCCCCACTAACGCTCAGTGCGTTCAAGAACGGCATTAGTACCACTGTTTAAGACACTTCATCCCAACAATGGTTTTTGCTTCTATGTCTGTTTGTTTATATGCGTGAATGTTTGTATGTTTGGTTGTTTGCATTGGAAAAGGTTTAACTATAATTAATTTGTAAAGTCCAAAACTGCAGCAACTCGGCTTTCTATAAAGTGGCCACTAAGCTCATACAATAATACATGTTAAGTCCGGTTAAAATTGGTATTTCAAAGCATTACAGTGCTTTAAACCATTTAAAATTCACTGTAAAACCTTATTATCCCTTCNTATGCGGTCTACGAGGGCAGCTTGTTTTCCGATGAGGTGCTTATTCCAATGTGGTGCTTGTTACCAAATAGCTTGCTTGTTGTCTTGATATCTTGTTTGTTCTAAATATTTCGGTTAAACTTTAACGGTAGACACTTTAAATCACTTCGGTAATTATTCGGTCAGTAGTTAAAGTATTCACGTTATTCGGCGTGATTGGTACGTTTCGTAAGATAGAACTCTTACACTTCACGTACTTGAGCACCTATCTCGCACGACCATTCGCGGCTGTGTCGTGAGGGTTACTGGCTGTGTCGTGAGGGTTACTGTGGCTGTGTCGTGAGGGTTACTGCTGTGTCGTGAGGGTTACTGAAACAGTCTACTTTTACTTAACTTAACAGTCTACTTTTTCTGTGTTGAAATTTTGAATACATACCTTATACTGTATATGGACTTTAAAAAGACAATTCTTTGTACATTTCCATCCATTAGGCAGCAAAGCAGTTTCAAAGTAGGTAATTATTAAATACTTATCGAACACTTTACACTTGTCTTTGCTGCCGGCTCGAGTTGGTATCTGCTTTTAAGTAGTATTCGATGAAATGGGAGCTTCCTTCGCTCCAGAAAGTGAGGGTAAATTTGAAAGGATCTTGTGTGACGTCTCCTAAACTGCTAAAACAGGACATTGATAGCGAGGAAAATTTCCGGTGCGCAATGTGAGTGAACTGTATTGCCTGATAGCAACATAAATCCACGGAACTTGAGTGGCAAATTTGACCAACTCGTACCCTGGTGCATCATCGAATGCTCCTCAACCTCATGCGATTAAGAACGTTTCTCAGCACTTACGTAATAATAAAATACGCTGGATTTTAAGCTTTTGGGTACGAAAATACTTTGAAGGTAGCTAATTTTTTCAAGACGTCTCTAAAAAACCTCGGCTAACATTTCAGTTCACCGTATCCTTGCACTTATTGTTTCACGTACACAAAAGGTACCCAGCAAACAATCTGAAGTAACAATTTCCGATTTTAATCTCAAAACTTTGTATTATGGAACGCTTACTAGTAATTTTTGCGTGCAAATGATAATTTAGTCTAAAGAAAAAGTCTGAATTCATAACGGCAGTAGAAGTATACAACGATCAAAGTAGGCCTCCTGAGGCCATCAGAGTTAATTATGGGTTAATGCATCGTCTGTCTCGCTATTTTCATCGGCCTCCATTTGTTCTGAGAAAACAAGTCAATTTCATTGAAAATTAAATAACTAAATGGTTTGTGATTGTCGATTGATAAGACTACTGTTCCTCTATAATATTTTTCAATTTACAGGAAATTCAGATTCTGTTTGGTTTTGGATTGACGTTTGTGGTGTGTAGTCCAGACGTGGGAGTGAAAACATCTCCAGCCGTGCCTCGTCAGGAGGACGCTGTTCTCAGCATAGCATCCCTCGCCATCAGGGGATTGCCAAAGTTTGGGTCTCAAAGTTACGCGCCTTCTCAGCAAGTTACGGTGCCGCGATTCCAACTTTTTTGCAAGTCGGGATTGAGCAGAGGAAGCTGCAGCCTCCTCCTGAAAGCTCTCTTGATTGGCAGCATGACAACTCTGGCCTCCAACAGCCCCCGTAGCAAAGTTTACCGTGCCTGATACCATGAATTACAACATTTATCTTCGCTTTTTTATTATAAACAGATTTTAGTCATTTGTAAGTTTACATGCTATGACGTCTTATGTTCAACTGAAACGGCAATATATCTTTAGCAAATGTAGAGAGACACTTGAACTGTACAATGAACTTCCCTTTGACATAGCACCAGGACATCAATAATTGAAAGCATCCTAGTCCACTCCCCCCTGGTTCTGAGGAATTCTTTAACTTCATTAACTCAAAAATCCATCTCTGCTGAAAAATTGTTTTGGCCTGCAAAATCGTCCTACAAGTACTTTTTGAAGGAAGAGTACATACAGTGGTGTTGCGGTCGCAGCTTCTATTTTTGGAGCACAACTTGAAAGAGGAAGACCTGCTCGTTCCTTAATGGAAAACTCGTGCTGCCCTCGCTCTGTGCTGCCCTCGCTCTGTGCTACCCTCGCTCTGTGCTGCCCTCGCTCTGTGCTGCCCTCGCTCTGTGCTGCCCTCGCTCTGTGCTGCCCTCGCTCTGTGCTACCCTCGCTCTGTGCTGCCCTCGCTCTGTGCTGCCCTCGCTCTGTGCTGCCCTCGCTCTGTGCTGCTCTCGCTCTGTGCTGCCCGAGCTCTGTGCTGCCCGAGCTCTGTGCTGCCCGAGCTCTGTGCTGCCCTCGCTCTGTGCTGCCTCTGTCCGACTGTGTTCCTTCAAAAGCATCTGACTGACTCCCTTCAACTGCATTAGCTTTTTTTTCAGAAAAGTTTACGGGATAAAATTACGCAAGTTGCTGCTGGTGGTGAGATTTCATTGATTTTAGTCAGAATTTCATTTGTGACGTAGCGTGTAACGCAGACACTTTCACTCGAGTCAAAGTACTAACAAACTGCAAATGCAAGCAAGTCTATGCTGTCAGGTATAGTTTGAGGAATAGAATAGAATGAGGTGATAGGAACGAGCCTTTTGGCCCATTCTTGGGTTGATACCCAAGTCCCATGCCGTAATTCTAACCGCCAATTGTCATAAACCAATCACGGCGGCAGCGGACCTCGAACCCGGGTGTTCCCGCATTGCAAGCAGTTCGCTCACCGGTCGACCAAGCTGGTGGTACACTCGTCTAGCAGAGCGTGGTTGGAGGAAGCAGGTACCCGTCAGTGCATCCTCATGTGGTGGGGAGAACGTGTTACTAACTGCCTCCTTAGCCAAGGGTCCTGAACACACGAGTTTGGGAAGGAAATTACTGAGTGCACCTGATGTCAGCACCTGATGCCTGCACCTGATGCCAGCATCTGATACCAGCACTGATTGCAGGCCACCTCGTTATTAATCTTTATGGCAAGTCATGTAGTAATTGTGTATTACTAACCATGTATTAATTGGATATTGCGAATCGTATCATAACTATTACGTACCCCGAGTGATATTCATATGCACTGTGTTATTTATATGTGTGTACAGCGAGTCACATAATTATTGAGTACCAAAGAACACTTAATAGTTGTATAGCTCGAGTGGTAATATATATGTCTTTTGCGAGTCACATAATTATTGTGCGCAACGAACTATATTTACTGTACAGTAAAAAGCAAAAAATATCAGAACGAGGATAAGAAAAAGTCTAAATCTGATATAACTTTTACTTCAAATCATAATAGAACTTGTCAATATAAGACAATAAGGCGATCAATGGAAATTAAATAATTTAAAAATATAGAGTTCGATCAATAAATATGGAACAAGTTATAGTATTATTTATATAACACTTAAGAAAAGTAGGTGATTATAATGATCAAAACGACTCACAAAATCGCATTAATATCATGAATATGACTGATCAAGATAAAAATTTACCTACACATTTATTAGTACTTTAGATGTAGTCCTTTACTTTCAATAACAACATAACATCTTTTGCTAGAAGAGTGTACTAAAGTCTTGCAATCATCGACAGATATTTTCGTCCATTCTTCTTTCAAATTTTTCCAAGGTTCAACGACATTTATTGGATTCTTTGTCTTAGATTTTTCATTCAACATCTTCCATACATTCTCTATGGGAATCAGGTCTGGGCTCTGAGCTGACCATTCCATCACAGTAATAGTCTCCTTTGATAAAAATGTATGGAAGAGTAAACGCAGCAGTATATTTATGAGGAATTACTTAAGAACCATCTTTTACCTAGTCTGAGAACTGCAATCAACCAGCCAGCTGTATTTATGCAATATAACGCTCCGTGTCACACAACAAAATGTATTAATACATTTCTATCAGAGCAAAATATTACTGTGATGGAATGGCCTGCGCAGAACCTAGACCTGAATCCCATAGATAATTTATGGAAGATATTGAATGAAAGATCTAAGACAAAGAATCCAATAAATGTCGATGAACTATGGAAAAATTTGAAAGAAGAATGAACGAAAATATCTGTCGATGATTGCAGACTTTAATACACTCCTATAGCAACAGATGTCATGTTGTTATTGAAAGTAAAGAACTACATACCAAGTACTAATAAATGTGCAAGTGTATTTTTACCTTAGTAATACATATCAATTATATTAATGTAATTTTGTTAATCGTTTTGATCATTGTGATTGCCCATTTTTTTAAGTGTTATAAATAAAGTGTAATAACTTGTTCCATATTGATTGAGCGAACTCTAAATTTTTAAATTATGTAATTTACATTGATCGTCTTATTTTCCTATATTGATAGGTTTCATCATGCTTTGTAGTAAAAGTTATATCAGATTTAGACTTTTTCTTATCCTCTTTCTGATCTTTTTACTCGATACTGTATGTCTACCTGGAGTCATATCACTATTAATGCTTATTCATTCAACCATTTTGTACCTAGAGTCATACAATTATTGGGAAATATGAGTAAAGTAATTAGTATGTAAAAACTTATGAATGAGAGCATGACTGTTCCCCTCGTTCTCCCCTTTGTCTCCTTCTTTACTCCTTGAGGCCAGTGTATGATTGAAGTGCGTGTGCGTGACTAAAATGCCCGTGCGTGATTAAGGTGCTTGTACATAATTCATGCCTGAATTTGAAACGGCATGGCACTTGGGTAGCAACTCAAGAAAGGGACCAAACCGCTCGTTCCGGTTACCATATTCTTTTCTATTCTACCTCGAATTAACTTCAATTCTTTGATCAGGAAGACGAGCATAATCTAACCTAAGTTACATAACCTCACTGAAATGTTTACTGCCTGAGGTCCTTTTTTGTACTTCAGTCATCCATGAAAAGCAGTCATGTCTGATTTATATTCCTCAATGTGCAAAGAAAAATATTTTGTGAAGTTAAGGATGCGGACTAAAGGTTCGATTTGTGTCTGTTTTCGCATAATCAAACTTGACAAGTAATTCTGAGGAAAATTTGGCACATCGTGACGAGGAAGAGTAGTTGATCGTTTCTTTCCCACCATGCGCACTCCTCTACCACCAGCACTGCTCTCCCTCCATGCTCACCGCCCTACATTCCAGTCATTTGGTATTCATAGCACTACAGGGATGGCAGGACAGACGAATAGCGCACCACTGGAGGACGATCATAGCAGAGATACAGCCGATGTCAGCCTCTTTATCTGCTCTTCTCAAAAACAACGAACGACCAACATTTGTTGCAGTTCTGTGCACCCTGTATTGCAGCTTCTGAAGGCGTCAACTCGCTGGCAATGCTGAGCAGAATGTTAGCCCGAATGTTAGCCTGAATATTCTCACGCATGTTGACATGAGTGCTGGCATAAATCTTCGCATGAATACTGTCATGAGTGCTGGCATGAATGTTGGCATGAGTAATGGCGTGAATGTTGGCATGAGTGCTGGCATGAATGTTGGCATGAATGTTGGTATGAATAATGACATGAATGTTGGCATGAGTGCTGGCATGAATGTTTGCATGGATGTTCGCATGGATGTTGGCATGAGTTCTATCATGAATGTTGTTGTCTGTTAGTACGCCAATCTGTTCTATTTTCATTCATATGACCTGCTCGTTAAACAGAATTCTCAAAATATGGAGTCTAAAAACACAATTTATTGCTTATGTTTTTGGCGAGTCTGCTATCCTGCTGAGATAGGAAGATGTACTGGCTGCACGTGCATCTATATTAGGTTGTTATAATATTTTCCATCGTCTTGGACTACCCTCAGATCAGCGTAGAGGACTTCAAACTGAAAGGGACGTAAATGTTTACAGACGCTTATTTTTACTTGAAGTACTTGGAAGATAAATTAAAATCTGATAATTTAAAAAAATTACTCTTAAGTTCAATTCTACTATCATAATATAATACTAAGACTGAGATCATCAGTGATCAGTGCTTTCAAGTTCAATGAATGCTGTGGAATTAAGGAGGGCGACGCTATCTACATACTTCACGAGTACAACGCAGGACTCCACTGCGTTGACTAGGTATTTACTCATCAGCGAACTTACTCTTGGATACGTGACTTGTTCACTTATCTATATCTACCCAGAACGATCCCAGTATGATCTGAATAACTAACTGGAGTGTCTAGCGAACGTCCTGCTTGTTTTCATCTTTTTAATTACTAATCAAAAGTTCTAAAAAAGTCGAAACCTTTAAAATGTGTTCGAAATTATTTCTGGGTCTGAAGTGAAAACATCTAATTTTAGAACACATCACTGCTGAGCACATTAATGTAAATATTTTATTGCATCGTCATTTCCACATGTCTATGGTACCACAGTGACTCTATGGGACGCACAATTGTCGTCATTTCTTGGAGCATTTTGGCCCAATTATGCCTCAAAAATTGTTTCACTGAAAGGCTACACTGCATTGCTCATTAATTTTTTCTGCTCACAGAGAGTGCAGTATCTTACGGCAAATACTTTACAATTTTGTTTCTGTAGAACGAAGAAATGTCTGTGCAGGAGAGCTCCCTGATGTTTTCACTGTAGCTGGACCTCAATATATGTTCTTCAACGTTTAATTTTCCACCTACGAGAACTGCGAGCTGAATTTTTCGACATCGAATGCACTTCGTACGACAGTCTCTCAAAGCAACAGCCCTGCTGTTAGCTGCCACCCTGCCTTTCCACACACACATGAGTAGGCTCAATATCTCACCAAGGGCTTGCACTCCGGCAGAAAAACCTTCACAGCGACACCTGAGACAGCTCGTGAAGACCTGCCAGTCTCTTGGCTGCCTACCACGAGAAGGTTCATTCAGACTGGACCGGACAGCCGAACATAGCTTTGTTCTTTTACACAGTTGTAAATTCATTGAATGCTTAATTTTACTCAAATTGATACTTTGTTCATAATTACCGTTATACTTGTCTTGATTGACCGTGATATACTTAAGCAACCATCCACAAATAGAAACTTGATTATCATGCCTACTAAACTTTTACATTGTAGTCAGATTATTCGAAGAACCATACATCCATTATGTTCACAAATTTGAGAAACGTGTCTTAGACCTAAGCTTAAAATAAGTCGAGTTGTGCTAGAAACTTCTACCAACAATTTGTTGTGGAAGATTTTTTGAACGCAATCATCTCGGTTTTTAGATTCTCACGTCCTATGTTTTTTCAATCAACGCTTTTCTTTTTAAAGCTAATTTTTTTGAGATGTAAGCATAGATACAAAACATTTGTTGTGAAATTCGATCTATGTACCAAACGCTTAAGTGAATATGCGTCCTGTGAAACAGTTGAGGCTTGTCGAGTGTTGGAACAAACATTTCAACTCTCTCAAGTATCTTAGTTTCAACTTAACCTTGAATATATTTTTAAGCTCGCTCGGACTAAGTGTCTGGTAGTGTAAGGAAGAAACAAACTGAACACGTAAATAATAACATCGTGAACAGTAATAGGACGTATAATGGTGTTCAGTTTACAGGGATGTATCCACTGCCTTTTGTGATTTCGCGTCGTATTGACACGTTCAGCAAAATTTGCGTGTCTTCATACTGTGTGGTAACGCACAGCTAACACTTGCGCGATTAATGTACGTACAGAGTCAGGTGTACTCTGTGTGTTCAAGCAGACGCTTGAACTACATGGAGCAAAGTTAGGGTGTAGGGGAGAGTGTGAGTGGGTAGATGTAGCGAGCGTTTCTGACTCGTTCACGCAAGTTCTGTCAAAGAACGAGGCTTGTTATATCGCCGTGCCTCTTAAGGAAGTCTCTAGCTCTCAGCAACTTCCTAACGTTGGCCGCTCATTGGCCAGCTGTTTGGTGGAGCCTCGTTTCATTTCAAAACAACTCTTTTGAAAGTGATTTTTCGAAGCATTGCACGTTTGTAATGCGCTACCGTACATGGTACGCGGGAAAAACTGGTTTTGCTCTTTGCCTACGAAATGCACGGAAAACATCCATTTAAGTGCATTGTTAATTAATCCAAATAATTTTTAAACTAAAATTCATATATGTTACCTCATACCAGAATACTAGGTCAGAGCTCAATAGGAATGTGTTTACTGCATCAAATACTCCTAACACGACATCATGAGTCAGATCGCTAACTTCAAAATTTAACGGTAAGTAACGGTAAGTAACACAAAAAAAAACAACTATTCCATGAACATTTCCCGCCTCTAATGTTTGTGGAGAATTACTACAATAAACTATGGTTTGTGCAGGTCTGAGCACTGGAGTGGCGGTGGTGTGGTTCCTCTCGGTGATAACGGAGGAGTTTGCACCTGCCACACGTCCAGGCACTGCCTGGTCCAGCCATTACTCCTACAGCTACGGCTGGTCGTTGCTCAGTGCTGCTACCTCTGCTGGAGCGTCCTTTCTTGCCGCACTCCTTACTGGTCATGCCCACATGGCACAGTACACACCCTGGCAACAGGAGAAGCTTGTAGCTGGCAACTCGGAAGAAGAAAATATCGGAAGGTCTTTGATGATGAAATGTCGTAGTGAAAGTCACATCAGCAGTGGTCGGTCGTTTACGTCTGACACGATTCGCACCTACCTCACGAATGACTCCAGAAGGCAGCTTCAGAGTCAATCAACTTCCCAGGGCTGCTTCATAGGAACAACGTCATCTCAGAGTTTCAATGACTCATCGTCTCTTGTGGATCTCACTAAACCAGTCAGTGATGATGCCCTTAGCGAACAAGAAACTCAAGAAACGACAATGGACATTGTCGCTCGCCCTCACTGCTCTCGGCACTCGACTCCTTCAAGAACTATGCAGTTCCGAAACGTACGAACCAAGTCTCTTCCACATACTCCAGAGTATGTCAATGCTGAAGATTTACAAATAAACAGAGAAGATTCCATGAATTTGGAGAACAGCGACATTCTTCCTCTAAAGTCTAAGATTGAACTGATACACCAATCATCTGTTCCAATTTCGTCTCTCCAAGAAACGAGTACTTGCACAAATAAAAATGATACAATCGATTACGACGATAGATTACCAAAAGAACTTGATTCAACTTCATCGCCTGGCGCGACAGATTCTATTCCATCTACTCCTGCCATCACGTCAGCTTTACCGTCTCCTTCTTTGTTTTCATCCAGGACACTTTCTTCATCCAGGACACTTCCGCGCAAAATGTTTACAGGCCCACCTCGCCTACCAATCACAAATTCTTTTATTGAAGACAACAGTAGCTCTTCCGTTGAGCAAGACAGTGTTTTCCTTTCTCAATCCTTCACAGATGTGGAGCCTCCCGATCTGTTTAACACGAACAAGAAACCCACTGTGAGCTACAGTAACACTTTACCTCACGGAGGAAAACACGTCACTGTTTACAGCAAGAAAGGAAACGTCAGAGCAGCTACGCTTTCGGATGGGTCTTCATATCACCTAACCCAGGTTTAAATTTAGATTTGGTACAAGACAAGGATGTTGTATCATGGATACGGACGTAGCGAGTAGTGGGTGTCGTAAATCAAGAGGTTAAGCATTAAGTGGTATGACCATGATTAATTTTCCCATTTTATCTTAACGTATAGTATTTTGTAGAGCTTACAAAACTTGACCAAGGTGATAGGTTATAGAAATAATTTTTTTCTAACGTACAGTGTCTCAAGTAGATGTTATCTGACACCTAATAATTTAAATGTAACGAACCAATCATCTTACACACAATCGGCAAGCAACACAAGTCCAATTACACAAGGCACATGTAGTCCCAAAAAACGATCCTCACAACGTTTCCCGCCTTTCAAACTTACCAGTCGCTGCGGTGTTGACCAGTCAACTCAAGCGTGAGAAGTGGCTTTCTGAGCTACTGAGTATCCATAGTACTTTCAACTTTTCAGGACAGCTCTATAGGGGTAAATGAATCTTTCTTAAAAATTCCTATATTGAAGTTAACATCATTCATTTAAACTTATTACATTCACATTGAACGTTAATACAGTGTTAGACCTAATAATTATCGTATTTTACTCTTCGGCACAATTTGACGAAGATAAAGAGCGAAATCAATTAGACTTTCTACAGACGGAGATCCTCTCAAAACACTCTTCACACACGCGCTAAACTCCTGCCGTGCTCGTGTGCAGAGTTGTAGGACTGTACAGATCGCAAGTGTAAGGTATGAGTACGGGCGTGATGGTTAAGCTCGTGCATTATCGTTAGTTAGCGTTTATTATGCATTAAGGCGCACTTTTTCAACGTATCATCCCTACGTTTGTTCGTTACCTCTATTTCTGTTTTTAAACTTAATGCAAAAAATCTTCGCCCCATTTTTCCTTTCAATAGATCAACCGTAGACATCACTATTATAAATATCTGCTGTAAGAAAATATCTTTCTACCTGAAGAAATTTTAACGAGGCATTTGAAAAGCAATTTTTGTACGATATTTTATGTTTCAACTATATTGAAAATAGTTTTTTTGTAGTATATACATGATACTGAGAGGGAAATGACTTTTACAATCTAGCAGTTACATTAATATTTTCAATAAAAGGAAACTACTCCCAATTGATGAACATTTGCCCAGTTTACGGAAGTTTTAATATGGGAAACTGAAAATTAACGTCAGTTGCATTATTTCAGGATCGAGTAAAACTCTTCACTTTCAAATCTACTTTACTAACGAATTTGGGAAAATTATTTGTACTATCTTGACCGGGTGAAGGATTGAAAATGACCCTCAACAGCGTCAGCACCTTGACATCGCTCCTGAAGACTTGAGTACCCAGAACACTATACTAGGTACTAGGCCTCCTCTAATACTAGTAGAGGAGGCCGTTCCCTAGTGTGTTCTCATTCAACCCCAGAAATTTTACAGGGCTATTATCATATATTTGTGACATCAATCGTCATGAACCGTTGACAGCAACTGCATCCTCGGATGGCAGCTTATCAGAAGAAATTACTTACAGAAAACTCAACCATTTATGGGCTTCCGAGCGTTGTCATTCTGCGTAGAGTCGCTTTAAAAACTTCAATAAACTCTGCATTCATTTGTGAAGTTGCTGAATTAAGTTGTGTTGCACCACACTTTGGTACAAGTAGCAGTCTATACAGGGTCCCTATTAATATATGAAATGCACACAGATAAAATTAGTGATGCAATTTTCGAAAAAGCTCCATTCTGTGCATGAAACAAATGTACCATCATATCCATGCTGATCCAGGAGGCATGGTAGGCGAACAATTGCAGCGACCCTAGCTCGATATTTTTTATTTAATTCTTTCTAAGCTCTATTCCCCGAGCCCACTGGGCACATCTGTAGCAGAGGAGCTCCCCAGCAGAAGCCCACAAGGCCCGGATGAGAAACAGGCCTCTAGTCATTCAACAACTATGAAGCAAAACTAAATAACAGCACACGACCAAACAAAGACTGAGGCTAATACGTAAATGTAAATTACGAATGAACATAATCATGCAACATAAATTTGGAACCAGGAAATTGAAAGAGTGAAACCGTCAACGGTGATGAACTAGAAAGTGCAGCTTTGGGATTAATTAAGTTATCTTGAGGAAAAGGAAATGTAAAATCACAGAGACTAAAAATAAACGTAAACCACGGTATTACTGCATGGGTAAGATAATATCAGAACACAGCTTAAGGGTACGAACTTTCACACTGTAATGAACACCTACCTGCTGAATAAATAAATACCATTATGAGACTGTATCAAGAGAAATGAATTCCCCGGCTTCCCTTAAGGATAGTTAATAAGAACTAAAAAATTTGAGAAAAAAATGATGTAGTATCTTCCACTAAAAATTCAAGAATCAAGGTAGAAGTAACACAAAAATATCCGTCTAGAAATTCACAACAATAATCGTCCCGAGAATATACCTTGAGACCAAGGACTACTATAACCAGGACGTGCATCGCCGCGTAGCTGACTACGGTAGCGGAGGCCATTGCATTCTTAGTAACATAACATTTTCTATCGGACAAATTGATCAAAAATTACTTCTTTCAATCAATAGAAGGGATAATAAGGTTTTACAGTGAATTTTAAATGGTTTAAAGCACTGTAATGCTTTGAAATACCAATTTTAA
>VCRD01005483.1:0-19059 GCA_006783055.1 Trinorchestia longiramus
TGTTAACCTTAAGAATTTAAAAACCAATGTACTAAATGTCTATGTACTGTGTACTTGATTGGAAATAAAGATTGTTTGTTTGTTTTGTTTGTTTGCTCCTGAATCAATTCATGCCAAAAATAAGACACTACATTTAATTGTGTTGTTGAATTAATTTAGAGTAATTGACACGTTCTACACGAAAGATTACTCATTCCAACGCAAAAAAACGTTAGCCAGACAATGAAGTGAGATTGGGACTTAACATTTTTTTCTGTTAGTGCATGGAGTTTACTTTATTGGTATTATAAAAATGTCTCTTTGAATTCCCTAGTGAAGAGAGCAATAAAAAATTTAGTTTCATTAATACACATTGGTCCCAAGTTTTTATTTTATAATAAAATAGCATAGAATAGAAAATGGTCGTAGGGACAATGCGTTTGGTCTATATTTGGGTTGCTACTCAAGTCCCATGTTGTCAAACGTTAAGGCATCAATCACGCACATGTACCTCAATTATACATAGATATTTTAGCCACGTGCGGATGCTTTAATCACTTACCAGCATTTTGGTTACGTAAATACACCGTAAACATACATACATATACAGGCCTCAAGAGTTAAGGAGTATATGGAATTTGTACCTCACAGAACTGGGGCTTCTAGTCCAATATTTGTCGAGACAATTTTTAATGTGTGCACAGTGCCTGCAGAAGCGATATTTTCTGGTAGCTGGTTCCAGGTTTTTAGAATTTTGACTGAAAATAAGTTTAGACGCTATAATGTCGTGTAGGTTCTTATTAGTTTATGACTGTTATTTCTGGCCATAAACTAGACGTTATCGTCTCCGTCAAAAAACCCTTCTAGGGTAACATGGTTGAAGCCATTGAGATCTTAAATGAGTCTCGATGAGTTGTCCTTGACGTATTCTTTGTTATACTGAGATGAGCTCGAGCTCCTGAAGACGCCGTTCCTAGCTGAGATTATGGAGAGCAGGAATCATTTTCGTTGCTCTACACTGATTTTTTTCTTTTGTTAATGTCTCTTCGTAGGGTAGGAGACCACAATTGCACTGCATATTCTAGATGTGGTTGCACTTAAGCTTCATAGAGTGGTAAGATGATTTTTTTTGACTTGTATTCAAAGTTTCTTGCAACGAAACCGAGGATCCTAATCGCATTTCGGACTCTTTTCCCACTTGTTTGTACTTCTTGAGATTTTTAATGATAATCATACAAAAACCATTTCGTTTCTGGACTGTTTCGATAGGTGTGTAAGTCATCGTACATATGTTGGCAATGACGGTTATTAGCACCAACGTGCATGACTAAACATTTGTCAATTTTGAAGCTCGTTTGCCAGGTTTCGATCCACTGAAGCAGACGATTGAGGTCTGATTGAATAGTCATTTTGTCTCTTTCGGTGAATGCTTTGTGACAAAGTTTCGTGTCGTCTGCGAATTTGTAGATTTTACTGATGATCCCTACGTCAAAGTCGTTGATGTAGATGATGTAGAAGAGCGGGCCTAAATGCTCCCTTTTGACTCTTGATATTACATGCGTCGGATTACTGGCTTGATCATGATCATCAATCATCACTTGTTGAGTGCCACCAGTAAACCAGTTTCGTATCTATTGGGAGTAGTGGCCTCATACTACATGTGGCTCCACTTTCGCCCTTAGTCTTTCATGGGAAACTCTGTCGAAGGCTTTTTGAGAGTCAAGTATACCAGGTGTACGGCTTTTGTACTGCCGTAAAGGCAGTTGATTTCTCCAATAAATTCGAGGAGGTTCTTTGGGCAACTCCGTTTTTCCCTGAATCTATGCTAGGTGTCAGCGACCAGGTGTTGGGATTAGAGATGCTGTGTCATGCGCACTTTGAGTAATCTTTTTTTTTTGTTTTATTGAAGACAAATATAAGAATAACTGGGAGATTGTTTTGGGGTGCTTGTTTGCTCTCCTTTTTGAAAATAGAAGTGACGTTTACATGCTTCTAATCTGCCTGAACAATTCCAGTTTCGAGCAATCGATCGAAGATGTTTGCGTACATTTTTTCTTTAGTTCTCTCCAAAATTATTTCAAGACTGATGAGAGTTTCGTGGCATTGCAAAAAGTTGCGTGTGGAAGAGATGAGCCGAGGATTGTCATCGTGTTTGGTGCGCTGATCGTTTCCCTGGTGAGAATATTGAGTCGAGCTTCTAATTCCGTATTTGAGGAATACAGAGGTCCGTATTTTGAGTTGCATTTCCTACTTGTTGCTGCTTTACTGAATCTAAATTTTGTTCTGAATGTACCACCAATTGGTTGATCGATTCTTATATGCGAGTATTCCTGGTGTCGGTACCACCAGCTTGGTCGACTGGTGAGCGAATCTGCTTGCGAGCGGAAAGACCCGGGTTCGAATCCCGCTGCCGACATGGTTGACGCGGCTAGAAATACGGCATGGGACTTGGGTAAACAACCGAATAATTATCGAAGTAATTATCCGACCCAAGAATGGGCCAGAAGGTTCGTTCTTATAGCCTCATTCTATTCTATTGCCAATTTGATCTTTTTTGAATGTGGGCAAACCATTTTACAGTTGTGAGGTCGAACTCATTTACAGAGGGAATTATTTTGTCTGAATGCTCCAGGTTCTAGATCTTGGCAACAGTGCTGGACTTGAGGGTCTTGTTTCAGGTCCATCTTTGAATGTCGTTGAAGTAATCTTGCGAGTAGCTGCAGCGGTTTGTATAAGCGTGGTGATGGTCAGTAAACACCTAGTCTGGCTTGTTCGACTTCATTAAGATGGATGCCATCTTTTTGAAGAGATTATGGCGGCCAATGTATTAGGACGTCAGGTCTAAGTAGATGACCCCTATTCCTGCGCACATTTTTTTACCGATTCATTAATCACTCGAACCTTTGAATTTGAATTCGTGTCCTTTATTCGCAGGAGAATGCTTGTTATAATATTCTATTTGAATTGATATTGGAGTTTACAGATTAAGGTTTCAAATTTTCGGAGGAGTTCATCTCGGGGCTGATTTTATAAGTACATCAGTACTATAAGTACGTCTTTTTGTGTGCATCGTAGGTTTTCTACTAAGGGGACAGCTTATGAAGATATAATTTAAATATATTTAATTTAAATACATCTAATTTCAGTTCAGCTAATTTCAGCGGAGCTAGTTTCTGCAAACCTAAATTTTAGTTCACCTAATTTCAGCACACCTAATTTCAGTGTATACAATTACTCACCTGTCAATATGACTCACCTGTCACCATGACTGACCTGTCAATATAACTCATCTATCACCAAAACTGACCTGTCACCATGACTGACCTGTCAATTTGACTCACCTGTCACCATGACTGCATATTTATCGATGCCATCGATCAAACTTCTGTCACCGAGGAACACTTGGTGTGTCTTCACTAGAAGATCGGCAACGAAAAGAGCAGCGAAGATCATGGACGCAGTGGCAATAATCGGTAGTGATTCACTCATGGCGTAAATTAGTGTCAAAATAACAGAATAGGTTCCTAAAAATTGCCATTGGTGCGACCAAAACGTTAGAAATTTTAAAAATGTCATATTTGCAGTGGTATTAGGAACTGTAGAACTGAACTCAGTCTGAAAGTAGAATAATATACTCGATAAGCAATATATAAATTACATGCAGGACAGTATAGATTACAAATAGATTGCATTCATGACATACAAGTTTTAGACCTATCAATAAATCAGACAATTATGTTATAAAAGCCCTCACAACGGACATGTTTTTTTCAAAAAACTTTTACAGTACTTTTCCAAATTCATAATCCAGTTATGAAAAGAAATGGCAAATAGCTTCAGCTGCACTACATTCTTTTTCCATATTATGCTCAGGCTTTGAATTTAATGCCAGGGTAGCGATGCCAATATAAGTCATAGAAACTTGGTGATGCAAGTATTTTTCATTTCCTGATTCACAAATACACGTCACTTGAATGTAAATAGTACATCCCCAAACTTATGAATTATTAAACATTCATGGTACACCTTCATGCTCATTAATTATTTTCAACCTAAGGTTAAGCCTCATATGCGTACTTTACCGTAAATCCTTCGATTGATAATTAAATTTGCCTAAAGTTCGCTTTCTTAACGCAGAGAAGTTAACGCTTCGATTTTTGATGCATGCACTCGAGAAATTTGGATAATACATTGATAAAAACATGCAAAACTAGAGAGTAACATTTTCTCACCAGTCATTTTTCAAAAAAGCCGTAGTAAAGCCACATAAAATCGGAATTTAAAGCTAAATTTCAGCTGATAACTTAAGCTTTGTACTTTTGGCTGCACCAATCGTGTCCTGTAATGTTTTAATAGTTTGACCAAGCATAATATCCTATGTGATTTCATCACTTATGCACTTACAGGCAGCACTTTTTTCGGTACGGATGAGAGATGTGTATCGATTTTCAGTAATAAAAGCGGGTGTTGAATATCCTATGTTAGCATTAAATACAAATTATAATGTGTTAATGAGTAACTACCAATAAATAATTCAATTCATAAACGTATTATATTCCTTTACATGAATATTATAGTGCACTTCAGCAAAGAAATGAAATAACACAAGAAAGTTCACGCCGATGTGCAGTCAAAAGTTTGTTGTAGATTCCTGTGCCTTGTGTTATCAGCAAACTTTGAATATTAGCTTAGTGACTTATATCGTGTGAACTGATCTTCACTTCATTCTCACAACTTCCGACTTGATTCCTGCTGTTCCAGGTTTTATTTCCATAATTCGCAACGATTCCCGCAATTCCTAATTATCTTTCGGCAAATCCCAACTTGATTCCTGTGTTTCGAACCTGATTCCTGCGATTTCTGACTTGATTCCTACGATTCCCAATTTCATTTAATTACTCACAATTTGGTGTCCCGAATTCCTAATTTGATTTCAATAACTTTCATTTTATTTTGCTCACCATTTTAAAATACTCAAAGTATGAAGGCGAGCGTGGATATACAAAAGCAGTAAAAAATATTAGGAAAAAAGTGAAAAAACTCAAAAAAGACTTGGCGTGATGATGAACTGTAGGGACACTTGGCGTGATGATAAGCTGTAGGGACACTTGGAATGATAAGAAACTGCAATGACTCTTTGAAAAATAAGAAGTAATTGGGATGGAATTTGTACTTTTTTGAAACCAATATTTCAATTTAATTCAGAAATTTTTCCTCATATTTAAAGGTTCTGTCAATGAACGTGATAATTCTACGAAATAAACATAGTAATTGTAGGAAATATACATAAAAATTTAACACAATAAACGTGGAAATTCTATGAAAGAAAGATGACAATTTATACGGAGTACCTATGAAGGTTTTAAGAAATTCGTTCCACAACTACTGAGCTGTTGAAATGCACGAACATTCAGAACAGCGGCTTCTTCTACGTTAGAATTCAACAACAAACTTGTCGAGGTTTACTCATTCATACTCAGTTATGAGTTGACGTACAATTAAGACCAATGCCTTCATCTGCGGAGTAGTCCTGCGTTACCAATGAGTAGTCCTGGACTGCGGACGCTGCCGCCGAATCACGTGAGCCGACAGCTTAGTTTCAATGATACTTTTTTTTCTATGGGACAAGTTTTTACCTTCGTCTGCTTAGGAGGAAAAATTGTGGCTCGCGGGATGCCCAAAATCCACACTTATATAAGGCTGCTCCATATTGTCGATTTATCTTTAACCCTTTCGGTAACATGATGCAAATATCAGATCCTTTTCATCATATTTAACATCAAATTTTAAAAAAGATGCTTTATGATGTTTTACGGTCACTGCATTGTTCTGATCAAACTGTAGCTTGCACTGCCCTACCAGCGTTTGCACAGACACACGTGTTGCTCTGCATCTTAATAGGCAAAAAATGACTGCGGCTACCAGAGATGCCGTCGGAACCGAAAGAGTTAAACATGTATCAACACATATCTGACAGCTAATATACCCACAGTAAGTTTGCTGTTGAATTAACGGATATTTCATAGGTACTATAAGTACGATAGACTCTGTGTATTAAGGTATTTATGGATGATTTTATACACCCTCTATAAATAGAACTGAAATAAATCGTTCCAAGACCTGTGAAAATTGGTGTCCTGTAAACAGAGGTTATCAATTTCTAGTTCATTTATTATAAGAACATCTAAGAAAGCTACTTGAACATTTCTTTTACTTGCATAATAAATATGAAACTTGGGTGAGACTTGTCTATGCAATCGAAAAATTTATAAGGTTCATTGCTAGAACGTAACAAAGCGAACGTACCAACTAAATATATCAGATGGAATAAGGATTTAAATTTTGATGAAAAATGATCTAAAATTTAATTCATCTCCGTCAATAACACTGGGAACACAATTTTTGCTGAGTTAGGTCTGACAGTTGTTTTTAACTAACTTTTGAGCGGCTGAATCCAAAACTGTTTTAGTTTTTCCCTATCACTTAAAGTTTGTGAACTATAGGACCCCCGTTTTCTTAACAAATCTGAAAAATATTGTACCTCACAGATATGTGCTTGTTTTATAAAATTTTTCATATATTGGCATGCCATATAATATGAAAAAAAACAGGAATTACTGCAATGTTTATTTAATATTATGTTTTTAAAAAGGATAAGGCTATTGTAATTCTAATTGGGTGCAAGTAGTCAAGGTAAAAATTTACGTTTATAGCTCTTTCAGGAGTGTTCAACTTGACTACTATCGCGTTCGATGCTCCAACAATAGTCAGCCATCGTATGTACATCCTATCTACCCTGGTAGCGTTATTCCACAACCCTAAAATCTTGGTGAAATCGTTCACCTTGCTCGTCGCTAACAACACCAAGATTTCCCCGAAAGCTGGTAAGATAATAATGCAGAAAATGTAGTTTGATACTCGTGTTACAACCAAGTGACCAGTACAGAGTGCAGCAGCATAACTTCTTTTTTTCAAAACAAAACACGTTTAAAAAAAGGAGTTATGTTATTACACCCTGTAACTCTCCAATAGTTTCCAAACAATTTTTGTGTAATTACTTTCACATGTATCTCCAAGAAAGTTCTTGACGACGTTTTTGAATGATAACCCAGCATTCTTCTCAATGTTTGACATAGCCCCGATGAACTGTTCATCTTTGATGAGCTGCCAAATCTGTGGACCATCAGACACGCCGGCCTGGATTTTTCAGGGAAACAGTCAGGGAAATTGCAAGTTGATGAACTTGAAACAGTTGCTATCAGTTGACAATGCTTTTACAACTTGCTTCATGACACCTAACTATATGTGCGGAGGTGTGATTATTATTTTCTTCATCTCAACAAGTGGCTCATGTACATAGAATGTTGTCATATCCAGGTTTAAGATCAGGTTTTGGAGGCCAATTATTCTCAACTCAATGCTTTTCTCGAGTTCTACTTTCCCACGTACAGAGAAAGCAGGAATACTTTGTGTACCCACGTTGCTGATCAAGAAGGAAGCTCATCATTTTCAGGTCAACACAGATGATCCAATTGTATTTGTCATATTGCAATAACTCAATAACTCTCTTTACATCTGCATGTTCTTCATGAAGGCTAAAAGCATGCCGGATAGGAACATCACCAAATAAATTGCCATTGTGTAGATTGTAGAAGGACACACTTCAAGCTCTGCTTTGAACTATCAATAAACATTCGCCATTCATTCGGATGGTAGATTGAAAGCCTTAGTTCCTTAAGTAAACCAGGAATGTTGCGGCAATACACAAAGCCGTTGTCACTTCGAAAGTACTGCTTAAATGTACCTTCTCTGGTTTGAAAGTATAATTTTTTCAGTCTTTGTTTAAGTGAATATTTCTCATTTAGCCTCGTTGCTAGGTTTTCTGAAGCTTGTTTTATACGCCCAAATCACGTGCCACATCATTCAGCTTGTGCTGATCAAATCTCCTAAGAACAGAATCCTCGTGATCTTCAACAAGTGCATCATTGCCGGCACTGCGTTCTTCAACATCACTCAGATTTACCAGAGCAGGTAGTTGTTCGAACACTGTCTCTGGAATTTCAGCCGAATGAAGCATTGGTGTTATAGCTGACGGCAGATTAGGATATTCCATTTTACTACTATTTGTCTTGTTAAATCCTGATGTTTTCACTGCAGAAAAGTAACAGTCTGTGCAATGATCTTTTTGCGCTCACCAAACCATGCGGATACCAAATGCCAAATTTTCACGTGTTCCTTTGGTCCACATCCATAAACTGTGGGCACACTGCATGCTCTCGAATACTCAGGTTAGGAACCTTTGGTCTAGACACACCTTGCAGCTTACTCCAGCAGCTGCCAGTTATGTAGCTAGTCATAGTCATTTATGTAAATAGTCATAGCCAGTTATGTAGCTAGTTATAGCCAGTTAAGTAACTAGTCATACCCAGTTATGTAGCTAGTCATAGCCAGTTCTGTAGTAAGTCATATCCTGCTATGGAGTTAGTTAATGAATTCATTGCCGGCTAAACGTACCATCTGACTTACGATCTGCTTGACATACGATCGTACATCTGTACGTTATATGCGGAACATCCAAAGCAATAATGATTCAACTATTAAAAATAGGACTACATTAGGGTGAAAGGACTGAAATAATTGTTCTAATTTGCATCACAATATTATATAGGAATTGCATGTAGCAAAGACTCAACATAATACCGTATTCAATACATCGGTCTTTTTCTATTTGTCGACTTACTCCCATTTTAACTTACGACCTGTTGATCATAAAAAAGCTCGGTCGTAAATCACACTGTAGGTGTTTGACTTACGACCTTTTGATCTTAAATGAGCTCGGTCGTAAGTCGGACGGTAAGTGTTTGACTTACGACCTGTTGATCTTAAATGAGCTCGGTCGTTAGTTTGACTGTAGGTGTTTGATTTATGGCCTTTTGATCTTAAAAAAGGTTGGTCGTAAGTCGGATGGTCATTGTTTGACTTACGACCTGTTGATCTTAAGAAAGCACGGTAATAAGGAGGATACATACATTTAAGTACCATTGTTGTTCGCTCTTACTTTTCATCTGGTGTGAAGCAAATTTACTCTTTGAGGACTTATCTACTTCACGTTTGTCATCGCACAGAACAGATACACTTGCCTTTAGGGTAGTGGTTCTTAACCTTTTTGCCGCTATTCCCCACTAAATGATCAAAAATTCAAACATTCCCGCCTAAATGATCAATAATTCAGCCATTCCCCACTCGTTTCTTTTATATTTTTGTTCTATAAAAAACTATATTTTTTATTTTTAAAATAATTATCCCGATCCAGTATATGTGGAAACTCGAGAATACGGTAAATTAATAATAGGTAAGAATATCAATATATATGGGATATACTACACAAATGGACAAACAGACACCAATTTACCAGTCCAGAGACAGCCACCTGCATTTAGCTGCAAAAATTGCAGTATTAATAAACATCTCGCTAAAAGCAGCTATATATAAAAACGCTACCTATAAATTTCTTTGTTACTATGAAACAACATGGACCAATAATTTACACACCTGGTATGGTTTATTACTTACCCACTAGAAGTGGAAAACCGAGAACAAGTAAAATAAATAAGCCACCCACTCCACGCGCAACACCACTTACAGGGCGGGTGTCACAACAAAACGAGTTTAAACGCAGTTGATTAAACCGTCAGTTTCCCGCCATAGAGACATGATGTACATCCCTAATTATTATATAACAAATTTTGGTATGTGCCATATACCTATTAAGGAGATACGTGCTCTCTTTCTACATGGTTACAGGATAAATACGTAATAATTACGAGCATTAATTGAATTCTTACAAGGTGAATGTATCACATACACATTTTACGTTAATTGAATCCAATTAATTTTTTATAACGAGAGAGAGACGTCGTAAATTGGAGGAATCCAAACCCCCTGACATGAATACTATATTATGCATTAATGAGACTAACACAAGAAGGGAATAAACACAATTAATAACTTTAACATTTACTGTAAAAACACACGGAAAATCACATGAAAAAATACGTAAATTTGTTATGAATCAGAATAGTTTTATTTCCTAAAATCGACCAATTCCACTCACAATAATTATTTAAATCACGCTATGCCGAGTGGTTGCAAAATTGAAGAAACACTGTTCCATCTAACAACACATCCTAAGTACACGCGGACACGACAAAATTCACTGAAAAAACACTCCGACCCTATCACTTAACCTCACTCTTAATTTTGACCAACGATACTCCTGATTTAATGATCACTGCCGTTCCATCAACCAATTCACTAATAAAATTATCATCATTGGTCATTCAGTTCGAAGAGTTTCGATGCACGGACGCACGCACTACCTGCACACACGCTCAGCAGCCCTACACGCCGCGCCTTTCCGAATTAATTACTGGTGAAACTTTCCCAAGTTTATGTGAACCTTTCCACGAATCCAATTACTCCTAGAAGTAGTAGTCGTTGTAGATGTAGATGTCCCGATGGGTTCCGACAGCTTCCGTTAGATGCTGATCTTGATCCTGATCGATTGATCCCGTAGAACCTGTAGATCCCGTAGATCCCGTAGATCCTGTAGATCCCGTAGTTCCCGTAGATCACGTAGTTCCTGTAGTTCGTGTAGTTTGATCCCGTAAATCCTGCAGATCTCGTAGATCCCACAGTTCCCGTAGTTCCTGTAGTTCGATCCCGTAGATCCCGTAGTTCCTGAAGTTCGATCCCGTAGATCCTGTAGATCCCGTAGTTCCCGTAGATCCCGTAGTACCCGTAGTTCTTGTAGTTCGATCCCGTAGATCCCGTAGTTCTTGTAGTTCGATCCCGTAGATCCCGTAGATCCCGTAGATCCCGTAGTTCCCGTAGATCCCTCCCTGAAATGAGAGAAAAGTCCTCCGTAAGTGTATGCCTTGATAGAGGTGCCCTACTACGCTTGTGCCTTGTTAGAGTTGTCCTATTATATTTATTTCTGTTTCCTATACCAGAAGTAGTCTTACCTCCCACCAATGCCTCTTACCTCCGTCTTTTGTTTGTTGTCTCCCCGATGTCGCTCGCTCCCCCAGCTTGTACACACCTGCTGTAGAATCGTTGTCGCTCCTAGCACTGTAGCTCACACTTATGACGCCTTGCTATATTGACCCCCTTGGTCGGTCGGTCGGTCGGTACCAATAGGAAAGATTTGAGAGAGAGTTTGGCACAGGTGTACATAAGTAAAGGGGCGAAACGGAAAGGTATACTAGGAGGGGAATAGAAATGAGCACTCTGCGCACATGTATTGAGTGGTGGGGGTCTGTCCCTGGGGTTTGTTCTTGTAGGTGGTCTCTATAAAGAGTTGTTTTGTTACCCTAAAGGGGTATTAATTCAAGGTGCGGTGGTGTGGGGTGTCATGTGTATTTGGGTGTTGGAGGGGCGCCGAGTAGTTTTGTTTTTGAGCTTGGGAAAGCTCTGTGTGGTATTTGTCTAGTTTCTTGTGGGAATGGGAGGTGTAGGTATAGTAGTGGGTACATGTATTCAATGTTGGTCCATATTATTTTTGCGTGTTTGTGTAAGAGGGTATTGATGGGGGCTAGTTTGGTTTGGCGGTGCAATTGAGCTGATGTGTTAAAGTCGTGCCATTCTGCGTTTGTTATGAATCGTGTTGCTTTGTTTTGTACACTTTGTAGTTTTGAGATGGAGGATGGCGATAATGTGTGGAGTGGGATGGTTGGGTAGATGAAGCCTGATCGTACGTAGGCTAGGTAAAGCTTCCTTTTTGTGTCCGGGTGCATGTGTTTGAAACGGTATAGACGAGAGAGGTTGTTTTGTGCTATTGCTTTCCTCTGTGTGATGTGTAAAGCGTATCCCTGGCTGCTGAGGTGGACACTTAAAACTTTGCCTGATTTATCGTACTGGAGGGGGGGTGTCGTCTACGTACACTTCGTGTTTCTTGCGGCGGCTGATGGCTATAAGTTTGAATTTGTTTGCGTTTGTTTGAATCTTCCATTTCCTTTCAAAGGCATTGATCTGGGCTATTGCCCTTGATGTCAATCGTGCGGCCATGTTGTGGGAATTGGGGCTAAATGTGATTTGTGTTATGTCGTCGGCGAATGCAATATAATCGGTGATTGGTATGGGTGGGAGAAGGTCGTGTGTGTAAAAATTGTACAGTGCTGGGGAGATGACTGCCCCTTGTGGCACCCTTAATTTTATGGGGAAAGGTTGTCCTGTGTGGTTTGCAATTCTGATTGCAGCGGTGCGGTCTGAAAGGAAGTGTGTAAGAATTTTTGTGAACAGTGGATCAAGGTTAAGTTGCGATAATTTATATTTTAGGCCTGTGTGCCAGAGTTTATCGAATACTTTGGATAAATCTCGTAGGATGACGTCTATCTTATGCCGTTGGTTTAAGTGGATGTGCAGCGTCTCGTGTAGGGTGGCAAGAGCAGTGTGTGTTCCTTTTCCGTGTCGGAAGCCGTGTTGTCTTTTGTTGTATATGTTGTGTATGTATAGTGAGATGGTCTGTGAGTCTGTAAGTGAGGATTTTGTCTGGGAATTTTCCGTGGATGTCGAGTAGTGATATTGGGCGGTAGTTTTTTATTTCGTGTTGTGAGGTGGACGGTTTAGGAAGGAAAATCATGGTGGCGTATTTTAATTTGATAGGGAAATATCCCGCGGAGATTGTGTTGTTGAATATGTATAGTAGGTATTAGAGTATGTCGAGGGGGAGTTGTTTCAGGTAGTGTGTCGTGATTTTTGTGTGTCCTGGAGCTTTTTGGGGGGTGTTTAGGCGGGTAATGTCTCCAGTCTCGTGTGGTTTTAAACGGGGTGTGATGTTCGTCATCTGTGTTTCAACGTCATGAATGTGGTTTTCGTCGAATTTTTTGTTGGGATCGTCGATGCCTGAGCAGATGTTTGACCAGTGTGTTCTGAATAGGGGTTCTTTGTCACTCGGGGAGCGGTAGTATGTGCCGTTGAGTTTAATGTAAGGTGTGCTTTGTTTAGTGTTGTTGCTTGACATGCGCTTAATGAACGACCAAAATTGTTTGGGGTTATCGTTTATTTTCATGTTCGTGATTGTATGGTTCCATGTTGCACTGTATATGCGTTTGTATGTTTGTTTTATTTGGTGCCTGAGGTTTACAAGTTCGCGGTACAAATGGGGAGAGTGTCCGTGTCTCCTGAGGTAGTAGCAGATGTGACGGTATCTTTTTTTGGAGCAGGAGTATTTCATATTCACATCTGCTAGTAGGTAGGTAGGATTTTGTCGTCTTAGTAGTGTGTGCATGTCGGTGTAGTTGATGTAGTTGGTGCGTGGTGGGATGTAGGTTGTGCCTATGGTGATGGAGCCTTGCGGAGTTTCTACTGTGACTCCGAGCATGTCTGAGTGGAAATTGTCGTGTAGTTTAAATGGGATGCCTTTCCTGATTGCTATGGCTGTGCCTGCGTGTTGTTCATTAGCTTTGTTTGCAGTGTATGTGTTATAGTTCCATATTTTTATGGGTGTGTTGTCTCGTAGGCAGTGAGAGTTAAGTAGTATTATGTGTGGATCGTATTGTCGGTAGATGTTGCATAATGCTATTTTGTTGTTTTGCCAGTTTTGGACGTTATGTTGGATAATGGTGAGGGATTTTATGTAACTATGTGTATCCATTATGTTGTGTGTTTTGGTCTTTTGTGCGTCAGGTTTTTAGGCGAGTGCAAGATTTTGTCGAAGTCTTGTTGTGGAATTGCATAGATTGGGAGTTGATTCAGGTGTATTTTATTCACATAGATTTGTTTCCAAACTTTGTTGGAGGTCTCCTTTTCCTATTTCGACCTTGATTTTCGGGTTGTTTTTTGAGAGTTCAGTAATGATCCACTCGTTAGTGGGGTGAGTTGGGATCGGTGGGTGTTGTGTTGCGCTTTTAAGGTTTTCCTGACTGCTGCTTATATAATCCGTCGGTGTTTTCTAGAAACACGCCTCCTGACTTTTGGCTCCTCCTTTCGTCTTTGGTCTTGCTTGTAGCCGGTTGCCGTTTTGACCGTTAATTTCTTCAATGTTTCCCACGTTTTCGGTGCTCTCGTAGGACATATTTCATCTGCTAGGCATCGCTCAGACTTGCTTACGCTACTTGTTTTGTTTGTGTTCTGCTGCGCGATAGCCGTTGGCTTTTAATCGGTCTGAGGCCCAACTGCTCGCATTCCCTACGTATCCGTTCACCTTCACACATCCTTATAACACATCACACATCCTTACACATTAATACATCATTCCACATCACTATACCTTATCACTACTATTCCCACATCACTACTACCACCACACTATGATGCAATATGAATTAAATGGTTGTATATGAATTGCTACAAAATACTTAAAATTGAAAAATACTAGCATTGACATTTAATATTATTTTTTTGGTCCTTCTATTCCCCCTATGGAGCCTTTCCATCCCCTCTGGTTGAGAACCAGTGCTTTAGGGTAAACTTGCTTATGGTACTCCCTTATGGTACTCTCAGGGTTAACTTGCCCTCAGGGTTAACTTTCTCTAAGGACTTACTTGCCCATAGATTTTAGTGGCCCCTAGGGTCAACTTGCCTATGGGTTTGTATGCCCTTAGGGTTAAAGTGCTCTTAGGATTTACTGCACCACGACCAAAAAGCAAATAAGTTCATTAATACTCATGTCCATCACTCAAGGATAGCTACTAGAGTCTTCTTTTTTCTTGATCCTGCTAAACTGGCTCAGCTAATTATATAGGGCGCAGCAATATACCCTCCTATTTTTAAATGCGTTTTGCTTTGAAAAAATGAAGTTATGTTGCCGCACTTAGTATTCTCAAACTGACCTTGAATTCAAGATCGTGTACATCCTCTTATTTTGCTCGCTGCAGTAATGCGACATCTAAATTGAAGCATGAACTGCTTTAATTTAATTGATTTCTGTGCAGCATATCCACCTCACATCTTGTGGTAGCTTCTTTTATTTGACGGAATCTCTGATGGTAAGTCTCTTTTCACATATTTGTGCACAAATAACAGAAGAATACATGTACTGAATGAATTATCAATTTTCAACATGCTGTAGCATTCATGAGCAAGAGGGAAAACGCAATCTTATTCCTGGGAATAACTTTGTGAACAACTAAACACAAATCCTTTACAACGAGGTATCAACAAGGGGACAAACTAGATCAATATTTCAGGGCTAATTCTCTCCTAATCTCAGATTACACAGCATAAAAATGACATAAAACACGGGAGATTACCACGTGATTTACATTGTGTGCCACGTCCTAGACTCTAATACAAAAATACAATAAAAAATCTCCTGAACTACCCCCAGCTGAAATTCGAGCTGATGAAATAATCTTGAAATACTACATTTACGAAAAGGTCCGTTTCTTATGTTAAAATGTGCCCACTATTGCCTGTCGGTGGAGGATGATGACAGTGGGAGTAGTTTTTTTCTCCTTCCACCTCACCTTACTTCTAGTTTGGGCCTGTGCGTGATTGGCGCCACGACGTGGGACTCAGGGAACAACAAAATATTTTACCTCTGAGCTCAATCTTATTACTATGTTTTATTTTGATACTTACTACAAAAGTTTTCAACTATTAAAGGAATTTTTTTACAAACTATTTCTAATTTAGGACGTTATTACTACTTCTAAGTAAGAAATTTTTTGACTGCCTCCCTATAAAAGTAAAACGCACATGAGTAGCACTACTACTTTTTACCTACCAAGCGCGTAGCTACCTCAGCGCGTAAACGTTAAAGTCTAACTCAGTAACACGTGTAAATGTTAGTAACATTCCAAGCTGGAATGCTCAAAAAATTTCTCACTTTTTTACGCTAGAACAACTCGGTCTCCTGTTTTAATTTATGGCTACTGTTTGTTTGTTGTGGTATCTTTAACTCGATTTTACGGGGTGTCTTCTCCGTTTATAAGGGTTTCCTTAATGCAGACATCCCGATACACCGGTGCCATAACTGTTGTACAGGGTTATAGACACCCTGTACATTAACGGGCTGTTTCAACTGTTCTAGCATGGACTGTTTAAATAAACTCTTACGCTTAAGCTGCTACGCATGAACTGTCACGCGTAAACTGTTATACATCCACTGTTATGTATTCAATGTCACGTACAAGTTGTCATGCACAAACTGTCACACACAAACTGTCATGCATAAATTGTTATGCACAAACTGGCATGCATAAACTGTCCCGAAAAACGAATATTCAACTCTCACAGTAACAGAATAATAAAAATAGGAGAACTTTATTAGGGTGACATCCAGATTATTGAATATTATGCATGCAATTAATCGAATAAACTCATTATTTTTCGTACATCGGTTTCATTTTAGAATGCGTCTACCGTATATGTCATAGTTATTCTATATTCTATGTTAGGTACATAAGAGTTAATGGAAGTCATTCATGCAGAATACAGTAAATATTGCGCACTGCGCAAGCAAATATAGAGATGATGTGCATATCTTAAATGGGAAACGTGCAGTGAGTGCCATCGTATGACAGTTCGAAAATAATGTATTGTGTTCGAGCTACATGCATTAATATACTGGTTACGCTCGACAGCCGACTGTTCAATTCACTAATCAACTATGAAATTTATTACATGTACAAATTCATAAGAGAAAGTCGCTTCATTTCTGTATGTTTTATTCCTTGTTGAAAATTATACAATCCTGGTTCCACGCGTGACTTTTTATCAAATGTTTACGTTTCAATGGATCTGAAACGTGCAAAGTTGACTGCTTTGATCACCAGTGGCTAATTTTAGTCTCTTCTTTTGAGAGCTTTTCTTAGAAGAATAATATAGTACCTGACACTTAAGGACATGAGGTCTTATTCAAAAGACTTGTATATCTTACAGTGGTGTGAAAACACGACGTATTTTCATAATAATCTACCTTTTCTGGTACTCTTCTGTAAATGAAAGCAGGGTGTTGAATTGTATTTTTTTCTATTTCAAGGCTTGGGTAGAAACATAAAATAATTGTTTTGTTGAAGCTTTGTCATCGTATTTACATCACCTAGAATAAGTCAATATTTTTATTTAGCTCCGTGGAGTTTTGATGTTCTTTGATAACTCACCTTCAATGAAGTATATCCTCTCTCAAATTGGCTTATATTCTACCGTGATCAAAAAAGATAGAGTGAGAACATAAAATATAAAGTTAAATATTTAAGATACACTGCAAGATGGAAGACGTTACCACAGTTTTGTATGTATTTCTTCTATTTACGCATAAATTACCGATTTTTTGTCATTTTGCATCATCTGTGAGATCAGTTGTGAGTGTTATGCATTACAGTATGTGATTTTGAGTCAGAGCCCTGATATGAAGGTTAAAGAGAATAATGACATGGGTCACTGAACTGGCTTAATTGACTGCATTTCCTCATGTTTCAATGTTAGACAGCATTTTATAGAGAACGCATGACTGAATTACTATACATACGTAGCAATTCCTTTTCGTCTTAAGCCGAACTACTGACAGTGTTATATGTAATTGAAGATTGGACTCCCGCTGTAAGTTTAAACTTCCACATTTTATTCTGCATATATTTACAAACTGAAACCTTGTCTGAATGAAATGCAATATTTTTTCTCCTCAAAAAAGTTAGGTAATATGATACATTCTACGTGCCATGTTTTTATTCGCTTTTCTTGCTACCTCGTGAAAAGAATTTTCACAGTATGTAGAAAACTGTTTTAATCTAACGTGTGCTAGTTTTACAATTCCAATAAACATTTGTTGAGAAATGCACATTCTAAAGAAACTGAAAACGAACGTCAAACTTAAATTAAAACAAATATTCATCAATACTTATTAATTACATTTCCGCATGTTCGGTATCTAGAATACAAACTCAGTGAAGTGATACTCAACATTGCGCTTGGCACATTTGTAGGGCCCCAAACATTTGTCTTTGATAAGTTCGAATGTCATGCGTTTCATATATCTCCCAAAAATTTTCTCTGCATATACTTCGAATACTTTATATTTTTACTATGGAGGAACACGTTCCATATTGGCATTCAATTGATCGAATGATTTAGCTACCGTCGTAGGCATTGAAAATTACTGTAGAGGTTGCGGAAAACTACATTGTGCTAAGACCAAAGATTTTTCGTATTTTACATTTATTTTCAAAAGAAAACACGAGACAGAGTTCCACGGAGCAGTTTTTGCACTCGGTTTTCCAGTTCTACAAGCAGTGTGCTTGGGGAAGTACGATCCAACTCGTGGGAATTTTTCCTGATGTAGTCCTCTGCATGACTTTGCACAAGTTGCTTGTCAAGTTCCCGTCAAGTTGGGTAGATTGCGAGCTTGACAAAGGAATCTATTATTCCACTATTCTACATGTTACCTTCTGGGTTAAGGCGGGAATTTTTTTGCCAACCAGTCGGTGAACTTCAATTTAATATGAGTTGAAATTTGCCTGCGGTATAGCACCCACTCGAGGAGAACTGAAAGACCAATTGAGCTTTAGTACTCAGCTTTGTTTCTGCATAAAGGTAATGGCCTCAAGGGAAATGGCCAAATCTTCAGGGTTTCCGTCCACAGTGATTTAGGCCCCACGAGTTGTCGCCACCAGGAGTTGGAGTTGCAGCAGCAGTATCTCAGCGATACAAAGAGGGTAACCAGTAAGCAAGCAGTGAGGGCAGGGCTGTAATATGCCTGCGCAGATTTGTAGGGGTGAGCAAACTCCATGCAGTTCAGTAAAAACAGAAAAACTTCGTCACCATCACTCATTGCATTTACTAACCATAGGAGGTCTGCCAATGTAGCACCCAGATTTCAGACTTCAGCCTGGTGCCCAATACTTTGGTCCAGGGCCCATTCATTTCCACCAATGAGATGGGATCTTTATTTTTAGGTTGACATTTACCTCATTAACAGGATTCTCAACCTTTGAATAAACTCAGTTAAGTAATAAGTATAAGTGGTAATGCTTATTATGCAAGGGCAATACATTGTATCTCACATGACACAAGTTATAGAATTAAAAAGAGGCAGAATACTGCTTTCAACAAATGCAGCTCAAAATATGAACTGTTGTA
>VCRD01005486.1:8931-22500 GCA_006783055.1 Trinorchestia longiramus
TTTTTGCGCGTCGTCGTCGATTACTAGAATTTGTCGGAAAACTTCGCGAAGAGCGCGGTCTCTTGTTGTCTCCTCTGTGCTGTAAACACGCAGGGCGTTCGCCAGCTTCTGCATCTTGAACTAAATCCTGGTAATTTGAATCACAAATTTCTAACTCAACTGACACCAAAGGATCTGATAGTTCTTCGTGAGAACTTTCACCAGCGACAGAAAATGCATCCTGATATTCACGCGCAGGATCACTTTTACTGAGGTCTTGAACTAGCGACAATGTTTTTCCAGGAGCTTCACCGCTGGTCAGTTGAGAGTTATTGGCAGTACAAAACGCACGCTTTGCCTTGGAGTTTTTTGACAAATTTCTCTTCTCCTGAAAAGGGAAAGAAGCTATAGTGATTAACCAGAACGTCATTTGGCTTAAAATGAATACCGTTTCGATCGCAAACGTTATAAAGTAAATAAAAACCAGTGGATCTTAAACGTACTTTCGAGAAAGAAAATGAGCAGAGATTTAATATTTCTTAACTAAATTCTTACCTGCTCGGTTGGGACAAAGTATGCTTTTTTGGAAAAATAAACGATCTGCATTAAAATGCAGTTAATTCAGACAGAGAAGTCTTGAGCAAAGCAACGAAATTTGAAATGGATACCAACGAGTCGAAGACCTTCAGGAAGGTGGCATTTGAAGTTGAACTTCCTTCTACAGCTGCCCTTATTCCTGATGATGTTATAATCCTGACTAAAATTTGAAAGTTTAAAAACCTTTCCTATTTGGAATGCTACAAAATTTCTCAACAGACCTTGCGTAGCGCAACAATAGCCTTCAGAAAAGGTTCGGCCGTTTCCATCGCTGGCAATAAAGACTTATTGCATGAACAGTAACACCTCATTTCAAATTTATTTCTCAGCAAGGCAATATTACTGACAATTATTCATTTATTTAATTATATTTATTCAACATTTTACTGGCATACTCTGTTGATTTGATACCCCATATATATGAGTTACTAACTATAACTCAAGTTTTATAGCCATCGAGCTATAAAACTTGACAAAAGTTGTATATTTGTTCCTTGTTATGTTAAGACGCAAGTGCTATTTCTTAATGCACTAAGTTTTTCTAAACGTCGTTCATTTGATAGTTCTTATCAGAAAATTTCGCGGTTGAGAATATGCTAGTCCAGATTATGACTGTAACGTGTGTAGGTAGCTCCGTATAAATAGAAAATCAGAATGCTTCTTGAATTACCTGGGCCATCAATGAGGAAGTATCATACATTTATAGTGTGATCATTTGACGAGGCGATGGTTTGGCTACGATACGGAAGGAACAGTCAAATTAGAGCAGACAAGAATGAGCTGTGAATCAATTGAAATATGCAGTCGAATTTGCATCGCATATTGATGCTTACGATATGAAAAGCTGTAAGTGTGTGGAGAGGTGTATAAAATGTCTCGCTGCGACTGAACGCGCTGCCACCAGCTTTACTATTGAAAACAACTGCCACTTTCATGGTGACAAAAGACTCGTTCAGTTCTCAATTATGGTACTCAAATTCGTGCTGACATGTAGCGCAGTATAATGAACGACCAAAGTAGCAGTAATCTTCCAAACGTACGGTGTTTAAAACAGCTTATGCAACATCTCGGCTCCTTTCAAATGAGTGAGTTTTCCGACACAACACTGTAACTACATGTAACGTCCCGCAATATTGCGAAAATGAGATGATCTGCACTTACAGCTCCAGTGATTATTTGATGGAATCCTTCGAGGTGAGAGAAGGTAGCACTCTGCAGAGTGCACCTTTTCATACAATACAATTTGATAAAAAATTGAATGTAGGTATGTTGGTGAACTTCCAAAAGAATCTACAAAGTCGGAGTTCGTACATGAATTCAATAACTGCCTGGATATTAAGCCTTACACACCAGGAAACTAGCTTTGTGTTGAAAACAAAAAGAAAGCACCATACTTCTGTCAAACCCTGCTTACCTTTATATTTATAATTCTTAGCTTGGGCTACTCATGACTAGGGTCCCTGTATGGACGAAGATATAATACACGCCACTGAGATTTTTTCCTCGACTACAATTTATCATCTCTACGATTGTCTATAAATTTTATTGATCAATAAATACTTACGCTGCAGTTTTGATCTTCATTCATAGGTAAATCATCAGCATCAACTTGTTTTACAGGTAGGTCCCCTACAGTTACCGAACTCGGGCTATCAGCTTCAGGTTTCTTACCTGAAATGAAAGCATAAATCTTCCCTACTCAGCACATTTATTAAAATTTAACGGATAGGGGATGCTTTGGTTACAATTGTGTGATTTAATACTATGAACTAAAATAAAATATTAAGACTCAAGTGCAGTACTTCAAATATTCACCTTAATTTTAAATGAAACTAAGCAAAAAAACACAAAAACAACAATTTCAATTCATATGGCATGCTATATTGTTTTTATTTCGGGAAGACCCCAGTTAAGCCTGATAATAAACAAAAATGCACAAGAACTCGCTGATCTCCAACAGAAAGTTCAACAGAGTCAATTCATGAAGTGTAATAAAGATACGAAAAATAAACTTACCTCCAAAAGATATACTTACACAAGTTAAACTTACTTTGCTCAGTGAAGTTTATTACGATGCTAGGAAGACTGTTTTGATCAACGCAATCCCAGCACTGTATTGCCTGTTCCTGGTTATCTTCTGCAGATGTTACTTGTACTGATAAGTTACTGGTATTAATCATAGTCGCAGAAATGTTTTTAGAGGGACTACCGGATGCGTTTGACATAAATGATTTCTGGGGCGAGAATCCATTGTACGTCGAGTTTAAGTTCTGTTCCTGCAAATTCTCCATTTTCGGTTGTATCATTGAAGAGCTGTAAGTAGCAAGATTATGAGATCTAGCAGTTTGATACAGAGGCGAGTTGGTGAGAGGAAGGTTTGCGTGATGATCAGTAACTGGGCTCGTGCAACTCTTCAGTTGTCCTGCCGAGCATGGAAATCGAAACTCTTTCTCTAGCATAGATTCTTCTCCATTGGATAAGATCGATGACCTTCTTGGAAGAACAGATAACTGCTTTGAATTTGAGAGGTCGATCATCCGGTCAACGGTGGGATTGTTTTCCTCGGGTTGGATAAGTAAAACAGAGGGCTGCTCTGCTTGGCTAGTGATATTCTTCAGCTGCTTCGAAATCTTATCACTAGGAGTCTTTGAGGAGTACTGTAGGAAATAAATGATGAGTGAGCATAAAATATAAAAATAATCAAAATTTGTACTTTTGAAAAGGCAATAAACTTTTACAGATACACATTTTTCAATATGTTAAAATAAATCCTAATATAAAATGGGTCGAGTTGAATATTATTTCATTGGGTAGATCTTTGCAGTTAAGTAAGTGTATATAACAAACCGTATTTGCTAAAATTGATTGTGCAAATTTAAATATTTATGATATTACAAAGCTCTTATAAATTAAATACAGTTATTAATACCATAACACACACACAATAAGGTTGCAAGAGTGCAATTAAGAACACAAGAAACATGAGAAGTAAGAATTTTGAAAGCATTAAGAGATATTGATAAGCATAAATGACCCCAAATGACGTTATTTCAAGTGAACCAACTGCTCTTTCTGAAGGAATCCTCAGTGACGCCACAATACATCTGACACATGCGTGTCCACACTACCAACGATTCATCTGTTCTGAGCTTCAGAAACCTGGCGTTAAAACTAAAGAGCTTCCCGTTCCTCCGTAGAGTAATTGTAACAAAATTCATTCAAAATTCATTGACATTATTACGATGTTGCTCAAAATAACTAAAGGCAATCTATTATATTACTGATAAATTCATGACCGTCTCCCTCCCTCCCTCCCACACACTGGGGTAGTGGGAAGGAAGTCAGACCACCCACTCGACAGCAAGATACTGTGCTCGTCTCAACATATGATGGGCAGGTGTGGACTGAAACACACACAAACATACTAAAACTTGGGCATGGAACTCATCTTTTATTGTCAGCGATCCTTTTCATGTAAACCATTTTATACTTTTAAAATCTCTGTAAAATCAACACATGCATGCACTGGTATGGTATGAATTACCATTAAACAACTAAAAATTATATAAATTGTCATTTCAATTTGTCATTAGTCATTCCACATATTGGTAAATGTCGGATATAGCGCCACAATTAAAAATCACTTGATTTGGGAACACACATCAATAGCTCACGCCCAAAATTTCATGTGTAAATTAAAATTGGTATCATATTCTGGCCGATATGAAAGCATCGATGTGAACTCAGCGGCATCGGTCCTATTTGAAGTAGAAATGCAAACTCACTGGGCAATTAACTGGACACATAAGCGTGTACTCACTGGGGAATTAACTGGACACATAAGCGTGTACTCACTGGGGAATTAACTGGACANGACTGAAACACACACAAACATACTAAAACTTGGGCATGGAACTCATCTTTTATTGTCAGCGATCCTTTTCATGTAAACCATTTTATACTTTTAAAATCTCTGTAAAATCAACACATGCATGCACTGGTATGGTATGAATTAACATTAAACAACTAAAAATTATATAAATTGTCATTTCAATTTGTCATTAGTCATTCCACATATTGGTAAATGTCGGATACAGCACCACAATTAAAAATCACTTGATTTGGGAACACACATCAATAGTTCACGTCCAAAATTTCATGTGTAAATTAAAATTGGTATCAAATTCTGGCCGATATGAAAGCATCGATGTGAACTCAGTGGCATCGGTCCTATTTGAAGTAGAAATGCAAACTCACTGGGCAATTAACTGGACACATAAGCGTGTACTCACTGAGGAATTAACTGAACACATAAGCGTGTACTCACTGAGGAATTAACTGAACACATAAGCGTGTACTCACTGGGGAATTAACTGGACACATAAGCGTGTACTCACTGGGGAATTAACTGGACACATAAACGTGTACTCACTGGGGAATTAACTGGACACATAAGCGTGTACTCACTGGGGAATTAACTGAACACATAAACGTGTACTCACTGGGGAATTAACTGAACACATAAGCGTGTACTCACTGGGGAATTAACTGAACACATAATGGTGTGTTGAGCTGCTTCAGACATTGATCTCGCCCACGCACTGCAACTCATGCATTGTAAATTCAGACTGCTTCTGAAACACATCAACGTCACGAAAATGAAAATAAAAATGATTCCCGCGTTTTTTAATTATAGACAAGTTAAAAATTTCGAGGTGCATACAGAATCAGAACGACTCTTTAAATTATTCGAAAATAAAATTCTGAATATTTATCAACCACATGATTTAAATTTGGTATATCTCGTGGAGGAGTATATAGGTACTATTATCCCAGCAAAAAGAATTTAATACCAATGTCTTCTCACACAAGGCGGTAAGCAGAGTACAATATTCTAAAGTTTAACCCTTTAGCGACCAATTTGTTTTTCTAGTTTCTACATTTAAGCTCACAAAGACCGTCTGTACACTGATGCAATGAAGCATGCTGGGAGCCAGGCAGCCAAAAGAACGACGCTGTAACATGCCGAAGCGTTCAAACCTAGTAGCAACCTCATATTGCTCACTGTTTAATTATTAGATCAATTCTCCCAAAGACCGTGAAAGCCGACCGAATAGTCCACTTGGTCGCTAAAGGGTTAAGTTCTAGTGGCACCACAAAGAAGAAGTTTCAGTGGCTAGTTAGGCTCATCCAACTACAGCTGGCTTGAGGGGCACCTGAAGTTTGATACTTGGAACACTAGAATAGAGGAACTGAGAAAAGGAACAAAGCTGTGCAGTCCCAGTCACTAAGACGACATGCCAGCCTCTCGAACGAGTGAGAAAAAAAGAAAATAGAAAAACGAGACTCAAAAGTTAAGCTTTCTAAAGACTCGTGCACCAAGCATTGCAGATTCGTCTAGTAGTAGCTAAGGATAACTTTACGAAAAGCTAATCCTTAGGATATGCTGACATGAACATGTGAAACGCTATTCCTTAGGATATGCTTACATGAACATGTGAAACGCTATTCCTTAGGATATGCTAACATGAACAGGCAAAATCACTACATTCCTGATGAGCGCTAGTATGCTGCATAGCTCCTGAGAAATACCAAATCCTCAATAGAATGGAGGACAGTTTTTTTCCAGTTCACCTTTTCAAGATGGAGTGCAGGTTCTTAGAAATACGCAGGAAAAGCAAAGTGACACAAAACAGAATGAGACTGTGTTAGGAAATATCATAGCTGAACAATTACTCCAATTCTTACGGAATAAATTTGTGGATATTTTGTAATAAATTGTATATTATTTTGTACCGATATTCTAAACCATAATGTTGAAATCAATATTCATAGCAGCTCTCCCCGGATACACGTCCAGTAAGTCATGAAGCACTAAACGTATTTTATTTAATTGAAATTACATACAGAGCGAAGAAATTAGTCTGCCGATTCGCCATTTTCTTGCTCGTGAAGACGTAAATTCAACGCCATAGCCCGACGAGTGACTTCTGTTCTGTCATGGCTTCTAATTATATCTGCATGGAAAAATAAAAATTTTATGGGGATGTAGAAATACCTCAAAAGATAAGATTAGCTTAATTATTCTATAACACAACTTGAAAAAACTAATAGACGCTCTTATGGGTGAAAATTTTTAGAACCAAGGAATACTGCCCCTCCAAGTCAAGGAAAAGGTAATTCAGTTTTTATTAACACGTTTGTTGCGATGCAACCCACCGGTGGGTCACTCAGGTTAGGTTCTGTAATTTTTTCAAAGCTTTCTAGTGACTGTATGGACAAAGTAAAGATTTGCACCAGCTAGGCAATCGCAACAAACGTGTTAAAGAAAAAGTGAATTTAGTACAGCTTCTAGGAAAAGGCTGGGCTGCCTCACATATACACTGCCCTCAACTAACATAGGCTCACTCCAAATCACTTAGTTTTAACTTGGCACACATGAACCAAAGATGGATTCCAGTTAAATCCTTGAAAGGGTCATATGAGGTTTCTAACAGTTTCTTCTGGCAAAAAACAAATCTTAACAACCATTATTATCATGAAATTTTCTTAACCCTTTCGCGACCAATTTGTTTTTCTACTTTCTACGTCTAAGCTCACAAAGACCGTCTGTACACTAATGCAATGAAGCGCGCTGAGAGCCAGGCAGCCAAAAGAACGACGCTGTAACATGCCGCCGCTTCAAACCTAGTAGCAACCTCATATTGCTCACTGTGTAATTATTTGAACAATTCTCTCTAAGACCGTGAAAGACGACCGAATTGTCCTTTTAGTCGCTAAAGGGTTAAATATTAGATCTTGCAATCTAGAGGTACTGGTACTCAATAAAAGCTTGAGATAGTACGGTGAGATGAGTTACTCTACAGTGACGTTCTCCATTCAAGATATCAAAAATATTTACAGGATATTCAAAATGATATATTTCTATTCTAGACATCTTACGGACACTCGACTTAGTTTCAATCATCTTGGCATGCCAATGAATTGTAGCTGCTTTACAATTTAACAACTTCAGATGTTCTTAGAAAAGCTTTTGAACACACAGAAACAATGTCTTCAAAATCTACGGCATGTAGCTCATCACGTCTCTGAAAAATGTTACATTTCTTACTAACACTAACTGCGATTAAAGCTATTTTTCACCAGAGCGTGCTGGATCTTCAAGATCTAATGACGAATATCGTTTTCATTAACTCTAAGTTTATTCTACCATTTTGAACAAAATATACCTGGCTTTCGAAAACTTTACCCTCTTAGTACTATAGGTTTCTAAAGTGAAATTAGTCAATTAGTCAGAAAGCGTTATCACGACTTGAAACTAAATATGCTTTGCTTTACAGAAAAATAAGCTGAAAATATCACTGCAAACTGTTGCAAACAGCTGACAGTTATAGAGTGGGCATAATCATTTAAATGACTGAATTCTGCTCACACTCTAAGCTAGGTCTGGTGTTGAACTGCAATATTACCCATATAGACCGAGTACACCTCACAAATACAGCTTAACACCGCATTCAATCTTAAAATTCGGTGTTGGGTTAGAGTTTAGCAATAAGAAATGTACTCAAGACACTTCAGCGTGTACTTTTTCAATGCAAACGGTATCATTTTAACACGTTGACTCCGAAGTGGTACGTATGTGGACCACTTAGGTAAGATTCTGTAATTTTTTCAGATCCTTCTAGTAGTGACTATGCGCACAAAGTGAAGATTTACACCAGCCAAGCAACCGGAGGCAACGTGTTAAACTTATGAAGAGAAAAATAAGGAAAGTCAGCAGCAAAAATATTGACCTTGAGCTTAATCTCTGCCTTTTCTGTCATTTCGAGTTAGGATTTGGGTTAACATTGAAATTAAAATCGAGTCTGAAACAGTTCTAGGAAAAATTTAGCAAGCTTGAAGTGTATTATTTTTATATAAAACTTAGTCAAAATTGAAACGTCGTGAAAAGGTTTAATTTCAGCTTTCGAAGTTGAAGATTTTGAAATAATGTCAGATTATGCCAAGCATAGTTAGTTCAAAATCATGAAGTGGCATCCACTTTTAAACTCCTCATGTCCTCAAATCTCTCCCAGTACATTTTAAGCAATCACTTCTACAAACCGAAGCTATAAATTTTCACAAATAATCTGGTGGAAGGTTATAAATATTATCAACTGGAGAAGCATACTTTCAACGCTGATATATGCTCCGTTTAGAACTGAAGATATACCTAAAACTTGACAAATGTAGACAGAGGTTAATTTCCAAAACTTATTTTGTACGGCACAGACATCTTAAAACAAATATGAAGCACAGTAACCTCAATTCTAACTTCCATCATAGCTTCATATTTGACTTGGCTCGTCCACTTACGCTCGGGCTGATACCTTACGTTGCTAGAAAATCTGGAAACCAGAAATATTAACCAACTGCCACGGTAACGCTAGAAGCTTTATAATTTAACTATTTAGCTGTTAAATGAATTGTGTTACGGAAATCAAATTGTAATAGATGGGTATGTTGAGCTCATTTATCTTTAAAACTTTGGAGATATTTTATTTCGAATTTTAAACCTTAGGCAATTTTAGTGTATCGTGATCTAAATTTTACATCAAGATACAACAAGACTGTTTGAGGTTTCATAATTCTTGCACACAATTTTTTTTAAATTTCTGAACTATGTTTCTTGCCTTACACAAGTAGGAGCCGTTCACATATTGTGCATAAATTACACTGGCTGGCTGACAATTTTAAGACGGTGTGAGACTTCGGTAGCAGACGGCACGTGACTTGGGTAGCAACCCCAGAATGGGCCAAACAGCTCGTTGCTATTGCCTTATTCTATTCCAATGACACGTGTTTCAAAGAACATTGCATAATTTGGTATAACAGTTATTTGTTGGTATTAGTTTTGTTTCGTTTTCGTTTTGAATATGCAAGTAACATCTTTCAATCTATACTCTCAATTGCACTTTGAAGTAATGATCTAAGTAATTTTACTCTGATGTATTGAGTGCTTTTACAGCAGTCGAGTGATTTGTTACCATTGTTTGTGCTTAACGGTGCCTGGTTCAAATCTCTACGAACTCTCGATTTTTTCTGTTTGTGACGTAGGAGACCAGGAGGACTGACTGACTATTTCCTGAAACTTCGCATATATCTCAACATGTCCCTACAGGCTTCTAAATAAAATTATAACACAGAAAAACGAAAACAATCGCTATTCAGAACTCTAAAACGAGAACCTGGTTGTGAAGTTTTCTAGATTGTACTAGCTTTCTTTCAATGAGCTCCACTAATTTAAAGAGGGGTTCTTTGATAACTACTATTGTGACCTAGACTTGAGGCTGTTGGGTTTAAACTCAGCTTTATTCTTGCAGGCCAGATATGAGTAATGAGGGAGTTCTTCGTTCTTCAGTATAAATGTGATCTTACCGAGAGGCAGGTCCACCGGCTGGAGTGAAGGTGCTGGGTTGATCACAGGGAAGTAGCTAAAGCACCAGTCATTTGCGGTGATTGTGAATGACTTTGATGTAATAATATGTTTTGTTTAGCTCAATACCGAAGGTTGAACAGTACAATTGTTATTTGCTGATTCCGACGTCTCTGACTATAACTGAGTCACGTGCAGTACATTATTCAGATGCAGTTCAGGGCAATTGCAGTTGACTTTGTAGTTTCTAGTGTGTGTCACTAACAATAGGTAAAGAGAGAACTGGCGGCAACAAAATTCAAATAACACAACAGGCACGAATTCAGAAGTTAGCAAGTGAGCATCTTTACAGATCCCTTCTATATATCATAGGCAACTCAGAACTATCATCTTTCCAGTGTTGCTAAACGCATGCCTGATTTTCGACCGACCGAGCTAATTTTTAATTACAAATGAAATATATCACTAAGTTGTCACTAGAATCGTGTATACAACAGAAAAAATTGAGTAAAAATAATAGTAAAATTACATCTATTTTTAGTGACAAAATGAAGATTCATACTTTCATAGTAAATTATATTATAAAAGTATATGCAGTATGATATGAATGGTACTTGGAGTAGTACCATTCCTACTTTATGGTTGTGTAAGGCCTGAGAAATATCGTAATTAATTTAAAATGATCTTGGAGTCGATACAAAAATATGATGTATTTTAGTAATATTTTAGAGTTAATTTTTATACGTATTTCACGTCATGTGAAACTAGTATTTTTAAGTTGAAAATTCAATCGTAGTTGCAACTTCAAATTGTAACCCTCGTCTATAGAAGATCATTGTCAACCACGAGCCTTGAGGCTTAGTGCCCAACAGGGCTCCCACTCGTGGGTTTTTCCACCCATATCTGTTTTTTTTCTATCCCTCCTGGGTTGCTAGGTTTAATTTTGGAAAAATCGCTAAATCTGGGGTTTTTTGAAGTCAGGCAGTAAATTTAGCCCTCATTACCTCATAGTACAGTGGTTAACACTCCTACCCTATGGTGGTAGGTACGAGGGTTTGAATCCCGTAAACGTCGTAGTAAATAAAAAGGGATTGTGGGCGTGGCGTCTCCTTACAGTACGTATAACATTGAGATGTCAAACAAACAACAAACAAACAAACAACTTTATTTCCAATCAAATACACAGTACATAGACATTAGTACATTGGTTTTTCAAATTCTTAAGGTTAACATTCTTAGAGTAAGGATGAGGGTGAGCTCCATGCGACGATCCTGGGACGTGTCCATGGGCCGATATCGATACCGAAAAGTGCGAGCTCACGGCGCGAAACGAGAAACAGCTCGTATTCATGGCTGGGTTTCGAACCCGCGGTCTTTCTGCCCGAAGCAGAGGCCTGATACCTAACACAGGCCGCAGACCACTCGACCACGGTGGCTGCAACAAATCAAACGACAGTGCAGCTGGTTGGACTTGGCTCTCTATGTCAACGACCAAGTAGGGACCTTCCAAGGTGGGGTGCGAGGGCGGTGACGTGCCGGAGCGCTAAGTAGCTATTATGTAGGCATATGTTCACATATAGCGAAGATNCTTTCAATGAGCTCCACTAATTTAAAGAGGGGTTCTTTGATAACTACTATTGTGACCTAGACTTGAGGCTGTTGGGTTTAAACTCGGCTTTATTCTTGCAGGCCAGATATGAGTAATGAGGGAGTTCTTCGTTCTTCAGTATAAATGTGATCTTACCGAGAGGCAGGTCCACCGGCTGGAGTGAAGGTGCTGGGTTGATCACAGGGAAGTAGCTAAAGCACCAGTCATTTGCGGTGATTGTGAATGACTTTTATGTAATAATATGTTTTGTTTAGCTCAATACCAAAGGTTGAACAGTACAATTGTTATTTGCTGATTCCGACGTCTCTGACTATAACTGAGTCACGTGCAGTACATTATTCAGATGCAGTTCAGGGCAATTGCAGTTGACTTTGTAGTTTCTAGTGTGTGTCACTAACAACAGGTGAAGAGAGAACTGGCGGCAACAAAATTCAAATAACACAACAGGCACGAATTCAGAAGTTAGCAAGTGAGCATCTTTACAGATCCTTTCTATATATCATAGGCAACTCAGAACTATCATCTTTCCAGTGTTGCTAAACGCATGCCTGATTTTCGACCGACCGAGCTAATTTTTAATTACAAATGAAATATATCACCAAGTTTTCACTAGAATCGTGCATACAACAGAAAAAATTGAGTAAAAATAATAGTAAAATTACATCTATTTTTAGTGACAAAATGAAGATTCATACTTTCATATTAAATTATATTATAAAAGTATATGCAGTATGATATGAATGGTACTTGGAGTAGTACCATTCCTACTTTATGGTTGTGTAGGGCCTGAGAAATATCGTAATTAATTAAAAATGATCTTGGAGTCGATACAAAAATATGATGTATTTTAGTAATATTTTAGAGTTAATTTTTATACGTATTTCACGTCATGTGAAACTAGTATTTTAAAGTTGAAAATTCAATCGTAGTTGCAACTTCAAATTGTAACCCTCGTCTATAGAAGATCATTGTCAACCACGAGCCTTGAGGCTTAGTGCCCAACAGGGCTCCCACTCGTGGGTTTTTCCACCCATATCTGTTTTTTTTCGACCCCTCCTGGGTTGCTAGGTTTAATTTTGGAAAAATCGCTAAATCTGGGGTTTTTTGAAGTGAGGCAGTAAATTTAGCCCTCATTACCTCATAGTGCAGTGGTTAACACTCCTACCCTATGGTGGTAGGTACGAGGGTTTGAATCCCGTAAACGTCGTAGTAAATAAAAAGGGATTGTGGGCGTGGCGCCCCCTTACAGTACGTATAACATTGAGATGTCAAACAAACAACAAACAAATAAACAACTTTATTTCCAATCAAATACACAGTACATAGACATTAGTACATTGGTTTTTCAAATTCTTAAGGTTAACATTCTTAGAGTAAGGATGAGGGTGAGCTCCATGCGACGATCCTAGGATGTGTCCATGGGCCGATATCGATACCGAAAAGTGCGAGCTCACGGCGCGAATCGAGAAACAGCTCGTATTCATGGCCGGGTTTCGAACCCGCGGTCTTTCTGCCCGAAGCAGAGGCCTGATACCTAACACAGGCCGCAGACCATTCGACCACGGTGGCTGCAACAAATCAAACGACAGTGCAGCTGGTTGGACTTGGCTCTCTATGTCAACGACCAAGTAGGGACCTTCCAAGGTGGGGTGCGAGGGCGGTGACGAGCCGGAGCGCTAAGTAGCTATTATGTAGGCGTATGTTCACATATAGCGAAGATGCTGAATACCCCTGATCTTGCTAGGCATGGGTAAAACGAAGATCGCATACGCAGCTTGATACTCTATGGAGCTAATCTTACGTCATCACACCACTCTGAACCAATGGTCTTAAGATTAAGGTAGGTCATCAGTGGGCAAGGTTTCTATGTGTAGACATGCATTTACAGACAGTAAATTTATCATTAACTGGAATAAATTGAATAATGCAGTTAAGAAATTTTGTTTCTATCATATGTTCACCGTATGAT
>VCRD01005487.1:0-23396 GCA_006783055.1 Trinorchestia longiramus
AATCACGTGGAGATGTGGCATAATGTATAAATTAGTAATTGGCACCTCAACGGCGATGCCTGAGCTTGAGGGAGAGATGATGCGGTGGAGAGTCAGTCGCGGGTTGAGCCCTGTCGTATACGTGTTGTTGCTGTGGTTGTGGGCCCGAGAAGCGGCGCAGGTGCAGGTTGCACGTTGGTTGTTCGTTAAAAGTAGTCGTTGTCGTGGAGATCTGTACTTGTAAAGTATTAGGCTAAGCAGTTCAGTTACTAACACTAGTATAGGGATAATCGTCACGCAAGTAGAGGTTGTGAGTCACGGTCGAAGGTTGTCGAATTCGCATCGTTGTACACGGTTGGAGGACGTACATCAGTCGCGAGACACGCCACCAACGGGAGAGCAAGCCGAATAGAGGTAAGCGAATTACAGTTAGAATATACCGTAGAGTTGCAACTATTAGTCTTAACAACAAATATGTAATGCACAGAACAGTTACTCTGCTGTGCGTCAAATAGGGCTTCTCGCACAACATAATGGGAGAGAGTTCTGTTTCAAGACGATCGACTATCGAGCCTGATTTGTACAGTTTTTGTATCTATGATCAGAATAGGTTATATTTTTATGCATCAGAAGCTGCTAGCTGCTCACCACTCGCTCACGAAAAATGAATCCTTTGATGAAATTATACATTGCTTTAATAATATTATCCGGGGTTATAGCGTTATGTCATTCAGTTTATTTTTTGTTCGAAAGCCTAATATTTCACTTCATCCAACTTTCGTTCTTAAGCTGTTTGAGCTTTATTTTACTTTATCTGCTTAAATTGATTGAATGCTTCATGATACGATTGTCTCTGAACTGCCTTGAGATTGTCGGAACTCCTAGTTCAGTGTTTCTCAACTGAGGGCCAGTGGCCTCCCAAGAAGGCCATAAGCCTTCGACTGCGAAGGGGGAGGGGCCACGAGCGGACGCCACGCAGCAGCTGAGTCTCTTCGTTGGGAACGATATTTGACTTGGGTATTCCAAGACGGAGCCGGACATAAGAGGCCTTGTTACACGAGCCCAATAGCAAGTGTCCCATTGCTTCAATTTTTAGGAAAGTTTTACTTTGATTTATAATTTTAGAGTAAAAAACATTAAACAAAATCTACCTACATTTTTTTATTGAAGAGTAGGGAGCCACGAGTGTTGAGCGACTCGGTGGGTATTGGGGGAGGGGCCATGGGCCATCAAAGGTTGAGAGCCGCTGTCTCAGTTAGTGATCAATGCTTTTCAGTCCAACAGCCACGAGGTTTTGCCCCAAATACGTACGAATGAAGTCAGCCTCTCATCTTGATTCCTTATTTCAGCTCTTATAGTTTAGAACTGTTTTTAAAGCTATAATCCGTAGTTTTTAAGCATCTCTCAACCTCCAACTTGTGCGATGAATCCCTTGCACACTTACTTCTGCTAATAGTCCTAGCCTACAAGGATCTACTTCCCTTATGTAATCATCTGAAGTCTCAGATGTTAGCGTCATTATTATAGAGCCGAGTGCTTTGCAGACAGCAGCTTTGGGGATGATGTTTTTCAATCAATGTATTCTTATCTAGTGATTTTAGAAGCTGAATGAACTATTCCCGCTACAGTAGAGAACTTACTAAATCATCAAATTATATGTATTATGCAAGTGAGTGTGATTATATTCTTACGAAAATTATATACATGTATTATGTTATTGAGTGTTATGTTCTCACGAATATGATATGTATTGTTATTGAATTTATTACGTTCTCATAATATTTTTACAAATTATGTGAGTGTTAGTTCACGCCCTTAGTATCGTATGATGCATGGTAAGCCAAGTTTCTGGTATCTTCTAAACGACAATACAAATATCAAAAAGCGAAAAACGTTATTAAATTTTGAAAAACAAAGCACTACCAATTGCTCTAACCCAAGAGTGAAACTGCGACCTGAAATACGGGAATGTCCCGTGTGTTTCTTGAGTTAGTTTTATTATACATATTCTGAATACGCTGATATTAGAAAAACGCTGCACAGTGAATGTTATCTGCTTGAAGACTTATTATGCTATAATCGATTATACACCATGTATTGATTGGTTATAGACGCCCCATACAGTTATTTATTGGTGTTTACTGGCCCCTGTTAGAATAGATTTATTCGGTAGATGCTGCAGCTGTGACTCGGCCATCCAGTTTCGAAAAAGAAGAAATGAGCTCTCGTCTTGCTACATATTTACTTCAAGGGAAGTGCTGCCTAAAGCCATACATTTTCTATTAATTTGCTGCGTATGGGATGTGGCAAACATTTATTGCGCTTGCGTTAGAATTACTTTTATTAGATTTTTAAGTTTTCAATTGCTTCTTTTTTTGACGCAGGTGTTTCAAATGGTAGGATAAAGGTGTAACTATCGGTGTAATAAGGATTATACTCTATTCCAGATTTGTAATTTTTCTCATACCAGTGAAATTCTTCGTTTACATGTTTAATTGTTTTTGTTTTTGATTTCGGAACAAAAACTTGAAAATCAACAATTCAATCCTCATTCGAAAGTGCTGGTTGAAAAGTTTTGTGCGTGTGTCATCTGTGTCTCGTGGCATTGATATCCAAACCTACAAAAGGTATTAGATATAACACTACACGTCTGCAAAGAGCTCAAATGTTCCGTCAACGTTTATTGCGCGTATTTTCACGCATCTCTGAACGTGTGTGAGTGTGTTTTATACAAGACTGAATTTTGCGGATGTAATAATTGTTTGATGGAAGAAGAGACCCGTTTGAAGTTCCATTAAAAACCTTTATTCTCCTACCAGGTTCGTTACCCTTTTTTTTATTTATGATAATGTTAATATAAAAATGTTATGATACTCTATTTTAAATAACCAGACGCATATTTGAAAAAATACGTGTTGTTCTTGTTGGTGGATGTTCGAACTCGAGTCGAAATAAGTGCTGAAGGCTGAATAGAGTATTCAATTTTCTGTGAAAATTTTAAAAATAGTAAAAATACTTTTTCGCTTGAAGGGAGACACGGAGCCAATAATTCTGTTGATGGACTTTTTCTCAACAGAATCTCTTTCATTTTCTTCTCCGTATTTTGAGCTTCAGCGAAGCGACCATTCTACATGTAATATTTCTTGTACTTTGGTGGTCATCTTCTTCCCGTAAAAGTTGACTTCGTACTCTACCCAACCTGAGGGCACTTTGCTTTCCACATTATACTGTTGACATGCGGGCAGATGATTTCATACGACTAATGTAATCATACAAAGCTATTACGGCTGTGACTGTGATTGAGAGTCGATTTCATTAAATAATTCAAAGTTCTCAGCCACGTTAGATTCGTCATATTACATTATCCAATGCAAACTTTGTGTCTTCGGCTAAAAGATATTTTAGACCAATTTATTTTGTTCTAAACTTCAAGTTGTATATGTTTTATACCACAGTGTAACTTTAGCTGCTTTGTTAGGTTGTAGATGTAACGTATCTGCAATAACTTATTTGCGATTTGCAGCTTAAATTTGCCACCTGTCTCATACAATAATTGCTTCACAATTGAAGATCTATCGCTCAATGGAGACCAGCATAAGCGACAAAAAATTTCTTACCGTAAACAACTATAAATGTAAATTTTCTGTGGTGTGTATTTCTTAAGTGAACGATTTGCAAAGAGCTGCATGTGAGGCTCCTTCAAGAAAGAAAAGAAAGCATTTGCATCACAGTGAGATGTTTTCACTTGAAGAAATGCAGTACATCTTATTGAAATGAACCCAAATTTAAGAGTGTTTAAACATTGAGGAGTTCTGTGTGTCTGGGGACAGGTTTAATATTAGTTTATCGTTATAACTTTGCTTCTGCCATGATAAACGATTTATTACGAGATGAAACTAAAGTTCAGCGTACGGACATACAAATATTATATCTATATCTTTTGCAGTTTAACACCAGTGCAGATGTCATTTAAGAAGTGGGAACAGTTAAAAACAATCGAAGTTACTGGTGTACCTCTTTTCTCCTGGTGAGTTACGAAACTTTTGTTTATACGAGCAACGTCACCTTGGTTTGAGTGTGTGCTGTGACGTACTGAGTGTTCAAATATAATAACTTATAAACAATATCATTGGGAATATTTTGTGTAGGCCAGAAGGGAACTCGTCTGGGTACCATAACTCCCAGTCTATCTGACGGAAATAATTGGACTACAAAAATGTTCCTTTCATTGTTGAATCTCTTAGTAGATGTATTATACTTTAGGGAGAGACTGATTTCCATTTGAGACCTCGTAAAAGGGAGCCTCAGTTTTTTTTCATAGTTGATACTTACATGATGAGCTTTCATTACAGTCTACCCTCTACGATATCGAAAGTAACGTGTGCTACTTATTAAAACATCTATAAAATTTTGTAGTCACTTCAAAGTTCACAGGAAAATTTTACATTATGAAAATAGTAAATTTGTGCATGAGTAATGGACTTTTAAAGTATTTCAGATCATAGTTTATGTCTGAATTCTTCTAAATTTTAACTCAGTCGTCAATGAGAGTGGTTTATTGTACAGGGTGTCGTTAAACTACATCCTTTTAAAAATGTATTGCATTTTTGGGGGGACACCCTGTACCACTCAGTGTCATGAATTATAGCGTGGACTGGAATTTGAGTATACTCCGCTGTTCAGCTCTAGAGTACATAAAAAGTTCATGAGTGACCAACTTCAAAGTAGGTTTACGTGATATAAAAATATCTGGGTACCACCCAAGACTGCTTGTTATAGAAGCACTGTTTTTACCCATACTTCTTGGAAAAGTATACTGGTAACTTAGCCCCAGTTACCAAAAGCTGGAAAAGCACCCGGGTATAAACCATGTAGCATTAACATAACATGAGGGTTCAGCGGACTTAAACAACAAAAGGTTAACAACACGGTTGAATTTGACAGACAAACTCAAAGATACGTCTCGACTTTGTTTTTGAATATTTAGACCTCCCTAAATCACCAAGAACGCGCCAAGTCTAGAAAATTCTAAAAGCAACTGTTCTGGTTTTCCGAATTTTAGTCCAAGAATACCAGCCAGGAAAAATTAATAATGATCTTACATTAAACCAAGTTAATGAAATATTCTTAACCTTTCATCAATTGGTTGTCATGGTTTTTCAATCACTTCTATTCAAGAATATTGACCGAGGGAATAATTTGTTAAAATAATTTACGGTAATTTCCAATTGCTTTAATGAACCAGAAAAGTTTACTCCTAAACAAGGGTGAACTCGTTCTCTCTCATCCCAACTCCAGTTCTATCAAGCACTAAGGGGTTTAACTATGTATAATACAAGTATATCTATTGCACTTCGAGGCCACTTCGTCCAAAACACCGTAACTTTAGCTGAACGCTCATCCACCCATGGAAATTACTTTAACATTGTAAAATAAACATTTTATTCAATATATTTCGTGATGCAATACCATTCCAATTGATCTTTTTATATGTAGTTAGGGACTGAAGTTCCCCATATAATGCGTAAACACTTATTTTATCTCACAACCTTGGGCCGAACTGCCGTCTGGTGAATCAAGTTTCACTTCTTTTGATAGGAAACAATCATCAATGAAGATTTATTGAGTCGCCTTTAGTTCCACAATCATTTTGTACGTTATAAGTTGATGATAATTTGCCGTCATGTAATAACCAGAAACTCTTTAATAAGTTTGTGGGTGACAATTAGAAATAAGCAAGTTATATTGGTTGGCATTCGCGAGGCTCATTTCAATTCGGCTGTGCAATTTTATTTCATCGATCTTAGTACCTGGATAGTTAAAACTTGATCATTACTCATGCGGTATTTTGAACAAATTTTTGTGGTAAACTTCGGGCTGCTTTTGACTTCAATTTTTGCAAAATTCATTGTCCTTTCGTGTTCAATGAAATTTCTGCTTACAAATTTTGAATTTCTTTCGAGAAATTGATAGTCACTCTACATGAACCTGGGAAATAGTTTCACGATTTTACATATGGTGGTTGAATTTATTGCTCGCAATATTTTCATTTCATATGAATCTTCTAAGTTTCTGATAGTTTCATCACGTTGTTTAAATTGCTACTGATATTTTGCAACTATTCTTACTTAGCTGAAATAAAGAAATCGCTTAACCCTTTCGGTAACGACGGCATCTCTGGTAGCCGCAGTCATTTTTCGCCTATTAAGATGTATAGCAACACGTGTGTCTGTGCAAACGCTCGCAGGGCAGTGCAAGCTACAGTTTGATCAGGACAATGCAGTGACCGTAAAACATCACAAAGCATCTTTTTTTTTAAATTTGACGTTAAATATGTTGAAAAGGTTTTGATATTTGCATCATGGGACCGAAAGGGTTAAATAAGTTTTATGGAATTTAGGTTTATTTTAAAAGGTCGGAATCATTTTCTCTTACCGAAAATAATTGAATACTCACATCGATTTCCTGACCAGATGAAGCTCAAGACTCGGTGGTTGAGCTAAGCACCTCTTCAGGAGTGTTGTCCCGCCACACTGCACTCGTGGCTGTGGACCAGGACGGCAAGATGGTCGAGCAGCCGTGTCCGCAACAGCCTCCTATGTTTGAGTGCTACACTGGCTGTTCAGTGGGGTCAGGCTTGAAATCCATCAGAAAACGAAAAGCTCGTTGTGTGCAGTCTAGTCCTATGTTTGTGGCAAAAATGGGAGCCCCGACATATACGCTTTTCAGTTCTTTCTGTGCAAAGTCTGCTCCTCTAACTATGCAACTGAACTGCGCCTCTAATAAAGCGGATGCTGACTCTTTGTGTGATGAAGTAGACAGCGTGAATTCTGCTCGTGGAAGAGCTCAGGAGATTTCCTGCAAGGAAGATGTCACTGGAACTGGAACGTTGAACACCACGGATTCATTCACCCAAATTGTCGCTTGTCAAATGTTTGATGGAACCTGGGAGGTCTCTGACGTGGCTTCAATTCTCATGATCAGCGCTGATGAGCTTCTAGGAGCTAAAAATGTGAGTTTATTTCTCTTGTGCAGTTTTGAGCGTTCTTTATTATGAAAGACGTGTGCAAGGATTATGACCTACTACATGTACACACATACTGTACGTGTGTTAGAATCGAGACGGAGGTGTAGCATCAAAAACATCTTTAATCTTCTAGTATATATTCGCATAGCTACTCGAAAGAAGCTTTCATAATAACCTTCAGTCATCCTCATTTATTCTGGAGAATGTAATGTCCGCTTATCAACTGACTATTTCCAGTTGGATAACGATCTCAGCAATAATCTTTTAATACATAGTTGTAGCATTTTTTCTGGGGAAAACATTCCCTTAGTGATACCGATAGCTTTCGTCTTCTTGCATAGCTAAGGAATACGTAGATACCTGGAAAATTTTCCCGCTCTTTTCGCTGTTGTTAACTATTTTCTTTACTCATGAAGAGCTTCAATGCGTTTTGGAACTGACGACGAAGCGAGTTGCAGAAATGTTTCTGATATAAGGATGCTTTATTTTCTATGTATTTTGTTTCGATAAAACTTGCTAATGTAATTTGTGCACAACTATTTCTTTGCCTATCGTAGGTTTTTCTCTCCTGAGCCTTACGAGGAGGTTGTGTATGATGTGAGTGTGTTGAACAGGCCGAGGCTGCCAGCGTGTTCGTGACCAGTGTGGTGGTCGTGCTGCTCAGGGAGCATTTCAACGACCGAGCGCTGGAATGGGACTTGATGGTCACCAAAGCTATCAACTTCCTCAAGATGAATTCTGGTCAAGACCTGAACAAGCTCCTGCAAGCAGCTAAGCACCATCTAGGGACTCTGTGCGCCCAGCATCCTTCAATTGAACGATGTCTTCGCTAATTAAATGAGATGTTCTGCGGAATTATGGTTTCGACACAAACCAACCTGCTACATTTTACAAAAAATGCAGCCAACGTGAATGCAAATTCAGTGTGATTCCTACTAACTGAAGTCCTTGGTTTCAAGTTTAACGTGATTCTTTAACAATAATAGCGTATAATTTTGGTTTTCTCATATAAATGTATCTCTGTTTTTCTTATTTCATTAACGGCTAAGTCGTAAAACTTCAATGTTACTCGATGGCCTTATGAGAATATAGTTTGCATTTATGCTAAGTTTATTATCATTTATTAACGAGATTAACTAATTGAGTTTAGTGAATCATTTGGGAAAACAAAGATTGGTTCCTATGCTATCTTAAAGTCATCGATGTATTTGTTTTTGCCAAATCATTTGCTCACTGCTGGGATCCATAGACCGCAAAGGCAGACCATCATAACAAAAAAATTGATCACAGTTCAGTCATGTGAGGCGGGACAAGCCTTCCTTCACTAGCACTAATATTAAGATCACGAATAGGTTATGCATGCAAATTCTGTTTAGGTTCACAAACCCTTTGTAAACGATTTGATTACCAAGTATCTTTGTGTGAACCCCTGCATTTAATGAGCTGAAGTTTACGTGGCAAATATACTAAATTAATTTTATGACTACGTAATTGTTAAATGTCCGTGAAGTATTTCTTCGCTATAAATTTCGAAATAAGTTTTTCGTTTTTCCAAATCGAGATAAAATGATATGCTATAGCTGTTGCACCACGTTTCAACAAACGCATTTGGGATTTTGCGGAATTTTTAAAATTTTGTTTTAAATACCAGTATAACGTTATCATTATTCGCTCGTCTGTTGTTGTTTCCTAAGTTAATTTAAAGTAATTTACCTCATTTGTTGTGAAGTAAAAATTTTATATTTTAATGTTAATGTAAGAGAAATGAGTTAAAAACAGAATGAACATCGTAAGCATTTTTATTAATGATTGATCAACAGACTTATCCCAGTTATCACTGGTGTCTTATGGCTTTCTTATCCATTCAACTGAAACATTTATAATATTGTGTTTATGTCGTACGACTTCAAAAATAAAAAAGTTCAACTTCACGATGGAGTTAGAAACCAGATTGTTGCAGCTTTATTACTAGTAAACAGTTTCAAGGATGGATTTTTACGTTTTTTTCATAGTTGTTGTCAAGGCATTTCTACTGAAATTTCGAGCGCTGGTGTAAACTCTGTGAGCTTTCTTGGCGGTCCGCCCTGCAGTCAGCTGTTGTAGCAGCGCAATTCTTGTGGACGTACGAGTACTACGCTTACTCGCAGTATCACTGAAAGTTGTTTCTGTGTCTTCGTACGAGTACTACGCTTACTCGCAGTATCCCTGATAGTTGTTTCTGTGTCTACGTACGAGTACTTTGCTTACTCGCATTATCAAAGAAAATTGTTTCCGTGTCAACGAGTACTGCGCTTACTTGCAGTATCAACGAAAATTGCATCCCTGTCAAGACAAAATCGGTTACTTGCACTGACAGATGTACTTTTCCCAGAAGTGCGTCCACACCTCAGCGGAGATCTACTGGACATTTGTCATTGGCATTCATAACTTTAGAAAATCATTGCGATTAAAAACAGGATCTATGAACGTACTAACCAGTGAGCGATGAGAAGAAATCCGTGTGACGTATTTTGGACAGAGTAAAGATCATTGCTCATTAGTATCAGGAGTCAAAAATGATTCATTAATCAAAATACACTTACACTTTAAATAACATTCTTTGAGAAAAATTTATTGTAACGAGTACTCTGTCATGATTTTTAACGAGACTGATTTACTTCTCAGCGTGTGCTCGGTAAATACTCGCATATATTAGGTTGTTACAACAATAATGGCCGATTTCAGAAGCATGCATTTAATCCTTGGTAAATGAACAATAGAGATGTTAAACTTAGTCAAAATATGAACCCTGAGCAGCTATGCATCTTTGTCATCGGACTACGAGATTATTTATCCCTTGTTGATAAAAAGTTAATGGCTGTGATGCAACAAAATCTTTGAAGGTCATTTTCTCCTCATGTTTAAACCTAAAAGTTTTACCATCCAAAAATGTGCTTAAGTGCTTGAATAAATGATAATCAGTAGGTGAAAGATCTGGAGAATATGGAGGATGTGGTAAAGTCTCGTATCCCAGTTCTGCGAGTTTCTGGACGGTCATTCTTGCAACATGTGGTCGCGCGTTATCGTGGAGCAGAATTGGACCACGTCGATTCACTAATGCCGGTCTCTTTTCGCTCAATCGAGCATGCATAACAGCGAGATCATTGCAGTATCTCTCTGCATTAATGGTCTCATTGACTCCCAAAAAACTGTAGTGAATAACACCTATTGCAGACCACCAAACAGTCACCATAATCTTTTTCTGGTGCAACATTGGCTTTGGGAAGTGTTTGGGGGGCTCATCACGATCGAGCCATTGACCTGATCGTTTACGGTTATCATAAAGGACCCACTTTTCGTCACAAGTGACAATTCGGTCAAGAAAGGGATCGTTGGTGTTGCGCAAAGAGAGCATCGAGCACACTTCAAAACGCCTAAGCTTTTGATTCTCATTGAGTTCATGAGGAACCCATTTATCGAGCTTTTTCACCTTTCCAATAATCTTCAAATTGCACGAGACTGTTGCAATGCTGACACCAAGTGTCTGAGACATTTCTCTAACACTTAAACGTGGATTTTGCTCAACAACCACATGCAATTGCTCGTTCTCGAGACTACCCAAACGTCCTCTACCCTCTTCATCTTTAAGGCTCTCATCACCACTCCGGAATTTCCTGAACCACCTTCGTACTGTCCGATCCCTTGTGGACTCTTCTCCCCATGCTCGGTTGATATTGGCAGAAGCTTCGGAGGCGTTGTGCCCAAGTTTGAACTCGTGCAACATAAGTAGGCGAAGGTCATGTTTTGTCATGTTCATCATGGAGGGATTATATCCTTCAAAATTATGTTCTGTTTGAAAAGAAGTTACAAAATATTAATGAGCACGCATAAATTGTTATGCATGCTCAGGTTCATCGAAAATAAACTAAAAAAGTTCTGATAAAATTGCTTTTCAAACCCCAGACCTTCGAGCGGCCATTATTTTTGTAACAACCTAATATCAGTTTAAAGCAAAACAGTGATTAGATTTCGTACGTAAAGTAGCACGAAGTTATGAACGAAAATACTTAGTAATCTAGTGCTAAAATCGACCAAAATTTCTTAAAAAGCAGAACACCATAGTATTAACTTTTTAAGGAGTCATCAGCTATTTATGTAATGTCAACGCATACCACTCACTGGCAGGTGGTCCACTTTGTCTAGCATGGCTTCTCCCACTTGCCTGACTATCAGTCGTATGCAGAATGTCTGAATTATTTTGGTTCCATGTGAAGCACTTGCTTTCTCGAGCTTCAGATAAAGAATTCATTCAGTTTAGTAATGAACCTGTACAATTTACTGTCTTTAAACACGTACAGTATTTTTAAAACTGAAGTGGCATTGAGTATTATTAGAGTACATTTCAAATCTTCTGTATTGTTTCATTATTTGCATAACTCGTATAGAAACATTTGTTCATGTGTTGCACTCATAATAGAGACTGCAAACTACTTTCTGATGATTGTAGAAGTATTTAGTAGTAATTATCGTGTGCATAGTATTGTATTGATGGAAATAAAGCTGAAAATCAGGATAGCTTCATTACTCTATCATTGAACTACGTCTACATCATCCTTCTTCTCGTAGTTACTGCTATTGCTAGTCAGTTTCTACGCTTGAATAACCGCTAATCGTGTCTTAAAAACTCGTTTTATTTGCGTGACGTTTACGTTACTACCTCAGAACATAGTTATTTAGACCACAGGTAATAACAAATACGTTGTAGGGCGACGGTAGTTTTGGCTCATCTACTTGTTACACCACGATCATGGTCACAATATGGGTGTGAGCTTCTTACCTGAAAGTGTGTATGGATATCAAATTGGTTTTATATTGAATTCTTTTCATTTATTTTTTTCCAATTAGTAAAACATTTGAAAATTTAGTGTGAGCTTTACTATTTAAATTCAGCTTGATCTTTAGTCTTTAAATGCTAACTTGTGTGTTATGAAGCAACAGTTTATTTTCCAATATTTTAACAGCATACTTTGAAAATATTGTGAAAGAATAATTTCATGAAGAATATTTTGTTCTTTTCCTGACCAGATGAAGCTCAAGAGTCGGTAGTTGAGCTAAGCACCTCTACAGGAGTGTTGTCCCGCCACACTGCACTCGTGGCTGTGGACCAGGACGGCAAGACGGTCGAGCAGCCGCGTCTTCAGCCCCAGACACTACGGTTTTATAACTCTTTTTCTTGTGGGTCGCGTAACAGCTCAGAGGGGGAGGCCCATTTCCCGCCGTAGCTGAATATGTTTACTTGTCCAACGCTATTCCTGTCTGTAAACCGGAGCCGCGTCTCAGTTTTTTCTCCGGGCGCCGTACAGGGATGATGCAGGAATTCTGTAGGTCTCCAAGCCACGAGAAAAAGACACTTGCCCCCACGCGTCATAATTTGATTACCGTTAATGCAAAAGAAGACTTGACAACTAAGGATGCATTCAGTCAAATCATTGCTTATCAAAAGTTCGATGGATCCTGGCAGGCATCTGACATCGCCTCAGTTCTCAAGATCAGTGCAGATCAACTTGTGAACAATCAAGTAAGTTGACTCTTCATGCTTTACATTAGCATATAATTTGTTCCTGTAGTGTGATTAGCTTACACCATCCCATAAAAATATAAGAATTGAATCTCATTCCAAATTAGTGAAACACTCAGGAAATTCCTTTTTCCCCAGCTAAATTTTTAGTTAAATACCGTAGTGATATTTTCCCATTCCTGGAATTACAGTTCTTAAAAATTATACCCTCTCAATTTTTTTATATCAAATAGAAAACTGCACACTAAAATGCACAGATTGAAACATTATGATATTTTTAAATTTAGAAACAATATATACTCCTAACTACTCCACTTGAATATCATGTACGTTCATTAGCATTTAAATACTAACTAATTGTAATAAATATAAGGAATTATGGAAAATCAAGAATATATGTGACACATTTATTGAAACCCATAAAAAATATAATGTGAACATACATGTAATGCGCTCGTATGTACTTAGACTGAGGCTCATAGGTACACTGAGACGTATTTGACGTATTGACCTCTGGGGAGATATTGTAGCAAGAATTTGACGGTCATAGTTACAGTCGAAATTATATCAGAAGATAAATGCATGAACAGATCGTCAAAAAATTGGTTTGCACATCAATTATGCTAGAAGAATAAGTTTAATATCCGTCCTGCAAACAGAATTAGAGCAGCACAGCATTATCGATTGTTTTGAGTGATTGTAAACTATGTTGAGTTTACCAAAGATAAAGCAGACTCTCTAGAGACTCCACGTTCGTGGAAACAACCTAACATTTCACTGGGACGTGCTTTAGTCACGCGTCAGTTTGATTTAGAGTGCATATCCCACGAACACTTTGTGCTTGCTGAAGTCTTGGAGTTGCAGCAAGCAAGCATTAATTGAATACAGGAAAAGGGGCTGCCGGTGCGATTTCAGCAGTAGGAAATTCGAATTAGTGTGAAAGTATCAATTGGACTCTGATTTGAAAGAGTTAGAAATGTAATCTGTAGAGCTAAAAGGCTATTGTTTTTCAGGATTCCTGAGAATGGGCTGGTAATTTTTCATAAAAAATTAAATAAGTTTGAGATACAGCTTAGCCTGCCCAAGTGACACCTAGTGTCTGCGTAATCGACCTAGTCGCCCAACGGATGATGAAATTCGAGTTTGGTTGAGCAGGCCGAGGCTGACAGCGTGTTCGTTACCAGTGTGGTGGTCGTGCTGCTCAGGGAGCATTTTAACGACCGAGCGCTGGAATGGGACTTGATGGTCACCAAAGCCATCAACTTCCTCAAGATGAACTCTGCTCAAGACCTGGACAAGCTCCTGCAAGCAGGTGAGCACCATCTAGGAACTCTGCGCGCCCAGCATCCTTCAATCGAACAATGTCGTCGCTGAAAAATTTTTATTTTCGGAGTTAATGTGGAACATCATAAACGATAAAAATCGGTGTAATTGATGCTTGAAAATTGTGAATTTTTCCCGATTAATAATCTATTTGATTGATCGAAGCCTGCTTTTTTAAGTAAGCTTTGGTTATTTACTCTGTTTCTATTCTCTCTAATTTTCAGGAATTTATTCCTATATTTCAAAGTTAATAAAGGGATTTCAGGTTACACTGAGTACTGAATGGCGGTGAAATAAATATAAAACAAATCTGTAAAATGTGTATTCGAAAAATATCTGCGGTGCTATTCGTTTTGAAAATCTTTTTTCGCAGAATGTAAAGTCGAAGCGTTGTCAAATTTTGTAGAAAATGTCACGTTGATAAACTGGTGAAGGCTGTCATATTGAATGTTATATTGATGAGCTGTAAAATTTTAGACAGAGAATGCAATGATGATGAATTGCAATTTTTGAGGTAGATAATTTTATAACGGATTATGGTAACATCACCGACCACGTTGTGGGGAAAGGATGAAAAACTCGAGGTTCATTCTGTTGTCAGTGTTTGAGAAGTATAGAAGTATGTGTGTAGGGTCTCAGAAATATAGTAATTAATTTAGAATGATCTTGGATTCGAAACAAAAATATGATGTATTTTAGTAATATTTTAGAGTTGATTTTCATACGTATTTCACGTCATGTGAAACTAGTATTTTAAAGTGAAAAATTTAATCGTCGTTGCAACTTCAAATTGTAACCTTCGTCCATAGAAGATCATAGTCAACCACGAGCCTTGTGGCTTAGTGCCCAACAGTTCAGTCTCAGCTATCGCCCAATTAGTAGCAATTCTATTAGCGCTTTCAGTCTCTCTTTGACGGGTAAGTTTCTATTGACAATGTGTTAGAGAGTTTTACATTTCACTTACGTACTAGATATTCTTTGAACTTGTCTTTTTGCCGAGCCTAGATGTTCCCCTGTAGGCTTAAGATTTCATTTTTGAATCAGTTTTGATACCATGTGTACTTGACAGATTGTAGGGCAAACATCTCATTTCAGTATGGTTACGTTTTCATTCAAACGATTTGAATTGTGTTTGAAGTTGTCGTACTTTGATTCGCGTTATTCCAAGATTTATAATTAATCCAAATATAGAACATTTTGAATAATAACTATTGCATCAGCCATCAAATTCATTGTCTAATTTCGTCTCACTCGAGTCTCTACGTTCGAGTATTTTATGACGAGCATACTGAAAGATCGACCAGCCATTTTTATACGGTTGTTAAATTTCATGGCCTCGGGTAGAAGCTGCCTATCTGCATCTCGTTTTGTATTTCTTTAGGTGCCAGCTAATTAGGTGCGATGCCTTAGTGTTTTATTCAATAGTTGTCTTATAATGTTGTCTCATGATATTAATTATTCTTGCTAAATTCTGTATTTATTTCGTGTTACTAATTAGTCCTTACTCGGGCAGGTTTTAGTTTCAGCTCATTTCCAGTCTCAGTTTACGGATTTAAAGTTCTCAGTTTCGGTTCTCGATCTTGGCCTTAACTTCTGCTCTGATTTTGATCGTGTCCAATAATAAATCTGCAAGCTACGAAGCCGATCGTATCACTTCCTTCGAAGAACACCCCCACCAAAAACAACGACGACAGAAAAATAACTTGTTTCCCCAAATGTGTATGAGCTTTATAAGGTAGGTCCTGAAATGGGCCGGAGAATTATCGGTGACTCATAACACATCGGTGGGTTTTTATTCTTATACCTGGCTTGTTGATTTAGTTTTGGGGGGTTTCACGTGAAGAGTATAAAAATTTGCATCATCAAAGTGTGCGGGGATCATATGTGAATTTTTTTATCTTTTAACTTACGGTTAAACTACAAGCTTTCTGGGCTTATTGCAAAATGGTATCTGATATTTCAAGAAATTTTGTACGGTTGATAACCGGTAAAGTTGATTTTACGGTGTCTTTTCAAAACATTACCTTGGCTGCCACATTGCAGAAGATTACAGACCTTACTAGTTTTATCTCATTCTGCATCTTGCTCCCTTAAGCTATCGAGCTATGTTGAGGGGTGGAGTGTAGCCTATGAAAGTCGAGACTACAGGTGGTACAATTGATGAGTTGTAACCCTCACAAGACTAAGAGTTGGAGCTCCGTCGTTCAACTAGGAACAGAGCTGCTCCTGATAGATTTGGAGGATGGGTGTAGGTGTGATGCAGACTAAAAATGAAGTGGTCCTAGAGCAGTCTGCTTATACTCAGGCCCTGTTGTCTAGGTTTGGCATGGATAAATCAAATTCTGTTGCTACTCCTGTAGATGTTAATGCAGACCTTGTCACAACTTCAGATGAAGTTGAGGAATGTGACAAAGACTTATACCAAAGTGCTGTAGGTAGCCTTTTGTACCAAGGAAATTGATCTCGTGTATTGTCCTTCGAATGAAATGCTTGCTGATATATTTACTAAGGGTCTAAGTGCCGAGAAGTTCTCTAGGCTGAGAAGGAAGCTAGGTGTAGTTTTCTTTGAGAAGCACATTCAATGTGAGGAGTGTTGAATGTTTAAATGTTCCACCTTGAATGTGTTCGACTTTAGTATGTTTAACACGTTGACTCCGATTGCCTGATTGGTGTAAAACTTCACTTTGTACGCATAATCACTAGAAAGATCTGAAAAAATTACAGAACCTAACCTAAGTGGTACACAGTCAACGTGTGTCAACGGAGTCAACGTGTTAAGGTTAATGCGTAACGCTGTGATGAATACTCTTGTAACAGAATGCGTTTAGAGCAGGGGTCGGCAAAGTGGTCGATATCGACCCCTGGGGGTCGAGGACAGAACTCCAGGGGTCGATATATTTATGGGTGTCGGAAGGGGGTCGATTAAGGATATATATGGTTGAAGCTGGTTTTAGCCATGCGAATCGGATTCTAACAAAGCTGAGAATTAGACCAAACTAGGAAAGCCGTGGTGATTTACGGTTAAAGCTTACCAATTTTAAACCAAATATCAATAGTCCTTGCTGCCGCTCATCAAGCTCGTTCATCTCATTAATATCAAGTTTATTGATAAATAGGTAAGTTAATGTATTTTTCATTTTTCTTTTTTGATAAAAAGCATATTGCGTATTTCCATGGCAGTTAATATTATTGTCAAGTAGCACATTTGTTTTATATAATTAAGTTCATATCAATTTTTCAACGATAAGTATTGTTAGATTTCGAAACAGTCAAAATTCTCTATAGGTAGGTAAACTTCTATTCTTTTCTTTTTACTTTATATCAGTGAAGACTGCCTCCTTCTCTTAATATATATCTTCAAACATTGTATAGGGTACAACATAAGATTGGTTTGGTTAATAACATTTCTCTTTATTTTTGGTCACCAAAAATGTCAATGGTTTAACATTTTTTTTCACCTATTTGTATGTGTGTGAATGGAGGGGGTCGATGTTAGTACAAATATCCTATGAAGGGGTCGACAGGTAAAAAAGTTTGCCGACCCCTGGTTTAGAATCAGCTAGTGGTAGAGAACCATTGTCTCAGCGCGTTCTCTGGTTCCGGCCCCATTCTTGTGCCTGCCGTTGCGATGTAAACATTGCTGTATGTACTGTAACCAAAACTGTGTTCACTGAAATAAACCTAGTTAGCGTAATCACGCTCCTGTGATTTTTCTAACCTTCTAACACTAGGAAGGGTTATCCGTAGTTCACAGTTGGAAGAACGATAGCGTTTAACGTCTAAATAAAGGTAACCCTCAACTCGAAATACTGACAATGATACAGAATAAATTTTACTAGTTCTAGCTGTCTCTATGCTTGTGTGTTTTTCGTTAATGCAGTTTGATTTAGATGTTAATTTAGTTTTGGGTTGTCGTTATTTTGTAGTACCTATTGTTTTTCATTTTGTTTACCTCTTATTAGGACTGCAAATGATTTTCATGGAGTCTGTTGAGCAACTGGTTTTTCTTATGATCAAGCTAGGATGTGGTATAATTAAAAAAAATGTATTCCCAATAAATTTTTACATGTGACATATTACAAAATGTATTTTTAAAGACCGGAGGGAAAATCTCGACACCGAACTCGACCCTAACTTAAAAATCTTGGGATCTCCAGAAAAAATCTTGAAACAACAGTTTTGTTAATTATTTTCGTTCTATTCATCGTAGAACCTTCATTTTCATCTCAAATTAAAGCTAATAACATCCTCTCACTGAATAATTATAAATTAACCGCCTTCCTTAACTACCCGCACTTTGTTGGACGCCGTTCTTTGACACCTGTTTTCGAGTCCACTTACGATATTTATACCTTCCGGTTAACGTAATTATTTCTCATCTATTCATCCCACAAACTTCATTTACATAACAAATCAAAGCTAACAATCTAGACATGTGCCGTGGATAAATAAAAACCTGCTACAATTCATTTATACTAGCATGAAGCACGCCAATCCTCGACACTCGTTTTGAACTCCACTAACGATATTTATACCTTCTGGTTAATGTAATTATTTCTCATATATTCATCCCACAAACTTCATTTACATATCAAATCAAAGCTAACAATCTAGACATGTGCCGTGGATAAATTAAAACCTCTCACAATCAACCTTTATTCGCATGAAGTCCGTCAACCCTCGACACTCGTTTTGGACTCCACTAACGATATTTATACCTTCCGGTTAACGTAATTATTTCTCATCTATTCATCCCACAAACTTCATTTACATATCAAATCAAAGCTAACAATCTAGACATGTGCCATAGATAAATTAAAACCTCCTGCAATCAATTTTTACTAGCATGAAGCACGCCAATCCTCGACACTCGTTTTGAACTCCACTAATGTCCGGGACTTAGGCGTGTCCCGTAGGCTAAATGACGAAGTCGTTGGAAGTTGAGTTTATTGAAGCCGTGATCTGAGAACAAATCACAAATTAAGTTTACAGAACTAATAATTTAACTTAAAATTAAATACTCTGACATAATACTGGCGTTTGAAATGGCACGCATGATTATCTTTTCAATGTGCCTACACTAGAATGTAGTTCAAACATATTACTGGCCATTAAGACTGACTGAAAACACTGGCAGCTACACTGAACTAGAGTAATGACATTAACCTCACAGTTGCAGCTCTAATAACAAGTTGCTGCAACATGTACACAAAAATATAATTTCCTTTTGGAACAGTACTAGCATAAATATAATTCCTTTAGAAAGGAAGGCATATAGATAACTGAAGGTTCAGGTATAAATGACTTGAAGTTCACCAACCTCAGTGTTAAAGAAAAATATGTTATACATCACAGTTAGAAGTGCCTGAGTACTTCTACAGAAGAGGGAATTACATTGCAAACTTATTACCCAAATTTAATGACATCACTGCTGCAATTCAGCATCACAATTGAAAAAGAAAAGGCTAACTGTATTTAGCACCAGGCACTGTTTGTTATGGAGAAACAAATCATACACAGATCACACTGAATGAAGAATATAAAAAATTGTTTAAGGAACTTTTCTTTCCAATGTTAGGTGGTATGAAAACCTTTAGAACTACATTGAACACATTATAATGCTGCTGTAGACTAGAAATGATTTTTCTATATTCTACACTGAATGTTGCATTTCCTCTGAATAGGTCCTAGTTAACTAAATGAAGAAGTGACTATACATGAATAATGCTTTTTGGTGTCTCACTGTACAACCAGGATTCTATTGAGCAGGAAGGAATAGACACATTGAATTTATCACAAACACACTGATGAGATAACTTCCTGGCTTACATGAAATACATATACTGATACATGTCAGTATCACAAATTCTACAGCTATGATTGTACTAGAACGCTGGTGATATACCAGGAAGGACTAAACACATTTAATTTATCACAAACATGGACGAGATAACTTTTTGGCTCACATGAAATACATATACTGACACTCGTCAGTATCACACAAATTCTACAGCTATGCCTGGCGACAGAATATTATATTAAATGACTCTAGCACCTTGAGCATTCTTCATTGTCCTATGGATATCACAATTAGCCTCCTGTCTGCACAGGCTATGACTGCATTTTTATAGTTATGATAATGTACAATTAGAATAATGCTGATATCGACGGACTTATAGAGTTAAGTATACTCACGATTATATTTTACACTTTCCACAATATCTTACATTTTTGATTTGGTGTGGACTTAACACTGTTTTTAAGAACGATACTGACTAAGAGTGGCTTCGACGCTGACGGGAAAGACAAAGCGACGCCGGCACACGCGTCGCTAAAGCTGCTGGCGTCTCGGTATTACCAGCCAGCGGATATCCCTCTGTCCCTTTTTTCTCTAATGCAAGTTCTAATTTATTTATATTTATTTTATATCCTGACCTGTCAGGACAGTCTGTGTTGGACGCGGTGCTATGTATCGAATCTGCGTCATACAGCGTTTTAGGCGGTCACCATACGAGTTCTGATTCTGAAGTGAAAAGGACGTAGAGACGTCAGGATTTACTATGTCACTCGGCAACCGCAAGGATTGCCCGTACAACATCTCTGATGTCGTTGCTTTTTGGTCCTGTTTGTAAAGATTACGTAAGCTCAAAAGGATCATAGGGAGATGACCAACCCAGTCTGTACGACTGTTAAGACACTTTAAAGCCGTCTTAAGGTCGCGGTGGACCCGTTCGATCAAACCATTTGATTGTGGGTGAAAAGCAGTTGTGCTGCAATTTGCACAACCTAAATGAGAAGAAACGTCTGGCCAAAGTTTTGATGCGAATTGTGCACCACGATTGTGAGTGATCCTTAAGGGAACACGAAATCTAGCAATCCATGAGTGGACGAACGTACGAACTACTGTTTCAGCAGTAATATCGGAAATTGGAACAGCCTCCACCCAACGCGTGAATCTATCTATCATAGTTAGCAAGTACGAGTAACCACGCGACGTGGGCAAAGGTCCCACCAAATCAAGGTGGACAGAGTCAAATTTATTACCAGTGAAAGCGCAAGTCTGTAAGGCAGCACGATTATGTTTAGTAACCTCACTTGATTGACAATTGTGGCAATGCTGTACAAAATATTTGACATCTTTACGCATAGAAGGCCACACGTAAAGCTCGGCAATGAGACGCAAGGTTCGGTCGGTACCAGGATGAGACAAGGAGTGATAATGTGCTATTGCAGCTCTACGAAGGGTTACAGGTAGATAAAGACGATTAGGACGATCAGCGTCGCAATACACTCCATTGGCTAACACCAAAAGTAAAGAGTTCTGAGTTGCTTGCAGCGAACTTGTCAGTTCAGTGTCCCCCTTTTGGGCGTCACTAATACTCTCTAAGGTGAGTTGTTCTATTACAGGAATAATAGAGATACAATTAATACGGGAAAGACAGTCTGCTACGGTGTTCTCAGAACCCTTTTTATAACGCAGATCGGTGGTGAATTGACTAATATACGACAAGTGTTGCGATTTTCTGGGTGAGTGGCGATCTGTGGGCATGTGAATAGCGGAAATAAGAGGTTTATGATCCGTGAAAACAACGAAATGTCTCGCTTCTAAAATGTAGCAAAAGTGACGAACGGCCAAGTAAATAGCCAACAATTCTCTACCAAACGCACTGTAGCGTTGCTCGGTGGGCGAGAGTTTTCGTGAAAAGAATGACAAGGGAGAAGTTAGACTACCGACCGTCTGTTGCAAGACAGCACCTACTGCCACATCTGATGCATCCACAACTAAACTGAACTCAGCCCCTGAAATGGGGTAAGATAATTCAGTAGCAACAGCAAGACTTTCCTTGATGGTTTCAAACGCAAGTGAAGCGTCTGTGTTCACCACAATGAGTGTTGATTTATCATTACGTTTGGGAGCAAGTAATGAAGACAAGGGTGACAAGATATGAGCACAATTTCTAATGAACCTGTGATAGAAATTTACAGAACATAGGAAACGACGTAGTTCGCGTTGTGTCTCAGGTTTCGGAAAGTTGCGAATAGCCTGAACTTTAGAAGGAAGAGGTTTTAAACCGAGTTCAGAAATTTCGTGACCAAGGTAAGTTCAGGACTTCTTTCCTAATTTGTACTTGGTGAGATTGATCAATAAGCTGTGATTGGCGAGACGTTCACACAATGTTTTGTGGCATAATGTATAAATTAGTAATTGGCACCTCAACGGCGACGCCTGAGCTTGAGTGAGGGATGATGCGGGGGCAGCCTCAGTTGCGGGTAGGGTTGCCAGAATTGTTACTTTGGTAACAAAAGTGTTACTTTTTGCTTACATATCATCACTTTGTTACTTTTGTTACTACTTCGACAAAATTCGACAAATGTGGTCACCATTTAAAATTTCAGCTAATATTTCTTTAAAAAAGGTACCGTTTCCGTTGACACTTCTACAGAGTCGATTCAACTGCGCGTTGTCTCGTTCATAACTCGTATGATCGAGTTTGGTAACGTCCACGGGTAACTGTCAGCGTCAAATGATGCAATGGTTCGCTTGATGATGTTCAGTTCGCTTGTGCTTTCCACTCAGATAATTGCATCTTTTCGGTTCATCATTATAATTTTGTAAGTTTTAAGGCCGTAATTCCAAGATGAGTGCAAAAAGAGAATATTCTGAAAGTGATATAACCAAAACACCGAAAAGAAAAAATGTAAACTAGCTAACGTTTACAAACAAACGCTCAGAAAAGATTGGCTTGACGATGAAAGATTTTCAGCTTGGATTCAAGTTAGTAAATGAGATGAAAATAAAGCATATTGTAAGTTTTACCATTGTAAATTAGCTAGGGGAATAACACAGGTTGAAAGGCATGGAAATAGAGGAAAGCACGAAAAAAATGTGCGTAGTCTTAACATATGCTAAAAGATGACTGACTTCGTGCGACCCAGTACATCATCGCTTCGCTCAAACAAAGTTGCTGCAGCTGAACTAAATTTTGTGTCTCCTTTGCAGAACACAACTTACCTGTCTTTATTTTGGACCACTTACCAGGGTTGATTGCTAATATTTGCGAAAATTCCTAAATCAATGGAGAAATCAAATGTGGCCGAACGAAAGGCACCGGTGTGTCTCGTGCTGTCATTAGTAAGCATTATTTAAATGAACTTATTGCAAAATTAACAGGATGGTGCAAAATTTACGGTGTTTCGATCACCAGATAATATGATCTTGATGTGCAAAAATTTGTGGATAAATGTTTGGCTTTAATTGAGGTAATGGGTTGTAACGCTAAAGGAATTTTTGATTCCTTGACTACTTTTTTTGAAAACACGGCATTTCCTTTGATAATCTTTTTGGGTTTGTAAGCGATAACGCAAGTGTCATAATGGGCCGAAAAAACGGTGTTCAACATTTACTGAAAGAAAAGGTCCCACCATTATATGTTCAAGGTTGCGTATGCTATTAAATGCACCGGTGTGCTTCCAAGGCTTGCTTAGAGCTGCCGAACGAGTTGGAAGATT